>CAJVPP010002911.1:0-13172 GCA_910592005.1 Funneliformis mosseae
ATAAAGTTATCATATTAATAAATTATCAGATCTGCAGACAACTAAATGAATATCTATGATCTATATAATTATTAAAGACAATAAAATTAACATCTAAAGATTTGCATAATTGATCGATAGCAATAAAATGAACAAAATATTTTTCTAAAAGATCTACATAACAATAAAATTGACTTTTTAATCTACCAATTATTTTTATCTAAAATTTTCAACTATTACAATACTAATTTTAGTTACTTTTCTACTAACTTTATCAAATTGGATTGAGTTTATAAAATTTAAGCAACTTCTTAATCCTTACTTAATTTTAATCTATGTGATACTAACATATGTAACAAATAGGGTTTCACACATGAAAAAATTTCTAAGTCTCTAGAATATATATAAAAAATGAAAAAGAGAGGAGGTGTAACACAGATAACAAAAAGAAGGTAATGATATTGCATCTATAATAAATAAATTTACTTTATAAACAAATAAAAAAAATATATTTAATAAATTTTTATAAGTTTAAGTATTTAAGTTTAAAAAAAATAAGTTTTTTTTTTAAAAATTATATTAAATAAAATAAGTGTATTTTTTTGTTAAAAAAAAAAAATATAATGTTTTCAAAAAGAAAAATTGATATTAAAAAAAAAATTAAAAAATTGATTATCGGTGATATTAATTGTGTAATTGTAATTAATGATTATATTAAATAAATTAAATATTTAATAATTCTATAGAATTTTTGTATATTTTAACTTTAAAAAATATGTAAAAATCAATTTATTATTAAATATATAGAATTGTGATACAGAATTGCTAAAAATATATTAATAATGTATTATTTTTATATATTATTTTATATATAATTTTTTTATAGAACTATCTATTATAAAGAACTATTACTTTTTAATAAAATAAGAAGGTTTAACATTGTGATTTAAAGTATTAAAATAAAGTTATTTATAATTATAAACAGCATAATATATTTATTATATTTAAACAAATAAATATATTAAATTTTAACATATACATATACACAATATATATACTATTATATAAGTTTAATAGATAAAACTTTATATCAAAAATATTATAATAAATTTATAATAAATATAGTAAAGTTAAAACTAAAATATATTTGCATTTGAAGTTTATTTATAATTTTATATATTATAAAATGTAAATAATTAAGAAGGCATTAGAATAATTAATCAAATTTTTTATATTATTATAGGAAGTAATAATATATTATTATTATTTATATAAAACTAATGATCTAAAACATATTAAATTATTTGATTATATATCATTACTTAAAAATTTCACAAAATAATATAAGAAGATTTTAAGATAAATTATATGTATTATGAAATAACATTTTTTACTTTAAATCTAAATTTTAAAAACTTAAATTTATATATCATACCAGTATATATAAAATTTGATATGTAAAACTAGATAAGTAAATAATTTTATTTATAGTTAAACTTTAAATTATTTTTTATATTTTGAGTTATTTTAAGACTTATTTTTTAAGAAAAGTCTTTATATTATCCTAGGCAGTAAAATTAATTTGACTATCTTATTATATATAATGTATGTAATATAATACATGATTATAGATGCTTGCCGAAATCTTCTCAAAATAATTTTATTATACCCTTTTTTATATTTTTAATATAGTTTTGACAGTTTCAGTTTTTGTCGTATCAAATGAGTTTTATTGTATCCCTTATTATGATTTTAATATAGTTTCGTCTAAGTTTTGACTGTTATTAAGGGGTTTTGTCCCTCATCTATATACATGATCTAAATTTGTTTTTTGCAAATAAAACAATGACACAAAAAATTTTCTTTTTACCTATTTATATTATATTACAACGTAATAAAATAGATATTCTCAGTAATGAGTTAGGATATAACTGAAAAGATTTAAACAAGAAAAATGCTTTAGTTTTAACTTTTAAGTCTGTGATTTTAAAAAGAAAATGTCAAAAAATTCTTCAAGAACTTAAAATTAGCAAAAATTTAAAAGAACAAGCAAATGAGTTAAAAGTTGGATTTAAGTTTGAAAGTTAGGAATATGTAGACTAAATATTATATATATATGCTAAAATAAAAGGTTTTATTTTGAGATTATAAAATACTTATAAATGTATTGATAGAAGTATTAGTAAAAAGATATTTAAATATCATCATGCTGAGAAGTCAAAATCACACAAAGAAAACAATCCAGATATAGCACGTATAATTACATTTATTTATATAGAATGTATATATTATATTAATATTTGTTGGCCAAAAACTAATTCAAATCCTTGTGTAATAATTTTTGAATTATAGCATGCAAATCATAGTCTAAATATTGCAATAGTAATATTTGCATCATCATATTATAGTTTATCAGAATTATTAATGAATTAAATTAAATTTTATGTTGAAAATTTACCTGATATAGGTAGTTTTATGATACGAAATCTTTTAAAAGTTGAATTTTCACAGTAAACATTTTTGGAGAAGAATATAATAATGCAATTTAGCATTTTAAATGAAATAATTTTTATGAAACTAATAATCCAGATAATGATGCATTTCAGTTACTTGAAAGGTTTGAAAATTATCAAAAAGAGGATCTAAAAATGTTTATTACTAAAAAATTAAACAAGGAAGACTATTTCATATTTTTGAATGGATTCAAATCAATAAGATTTATATTAACTTGATCATAATATAATCATAACAAATAATATTTCAGGAATAAATAAATATCACATGGCTCTTTATTTTTTATTAGTATTGATAATTAAAACTATACATAGATATTTATACAGGTATTATTTTCTGATAAAATATCAGAATCATATATATAGGTTTTAGAATAATTTTTAAAGGCAAATGAAGAAATATCATCATCTATTATTATTAATAATGCAGATACAGGTTAGATGCAATATTAAAAATAGTTTTATCTTTTGTTAAATATATTTATTATATATTTCATATTTGTCAGAATCTGGAAAAGATCTTTAGGTAAAAATTATAATGCTTTTTTATCTAAGTTTTATTCTATATGAAATAACTTAAATAAAACCGCATTTGATATTAAATAAAATCAGTTAAATAAAGCATTTCCTTATATTTAATGAGAATTTTAAATAAAATTAAAGAATTATAGAGAAAAGCTTTTACCTGTATGGTAAGTAAAAAGTTAAAATAATTAGCATTATATAATTTAAGTAAATTTTATTAACTTATTAAAATACTTGTAGTACTTTATTGCAGAAATGACATTATCTCAATATGTTGAAAGAATCAATAGCATTATAAAGAAGTATCTAAATCTACAAAATAATTTGGTTGAATTTTTTCAAAAGATTCAAACATTTTTTCAAGATCAAATTTCTAAAGCAGAATACCAAGATTGGGTTGAATCATTACTCCAAACAAATATTTTAGTAATATTAATATCAGAACGAATTTTTTCATCTATAATTAAAGATCTAAAAGAATTTCTTACAATAGAAATGTATTTCATATAAAAAGCTTAACTTGACATTTGTTTAAAATATAATGCTATGCTAATACTTCCAGAAGAATATAAAATCTTTAAAAAAATAAGTATCACAATTTTCTATTATATATACAATGTCATAAAATTTAACAAAAGTTTAATATTTTAGAATATTATATAAGAAACTGATAAACTAAATATTAATGATCAAGTCGATTTTGCCTAAATATTCTTAAAATTACTTATTAGTAAAATTAATAGAATAGATATAGTTATCTAACATATAAGTCAAGTTCAACACCCTATTTTTTATTCTTTTACATAATGAAAGTTATATTTGTTCTTATCTAATAATTATTAATCATAAATAGTATACAGATACTTCTTTCAGATTATAATTTATAGTCAACAAGTAAAATTTAGTATCTTTCTAATTAAAAAATGATAGTTTAAATTATAAGTCACAAAGATCTTAATGATTTTAATTCATAAGAACAAAAATTTTTAGATATAAATGATCAATATTCTTTGATAAATTCATTAATAATATTAAGCATACTTCAAAAAGACTTAAAGGATACTTCAATTAATGGTATTAATATAAAAATTGAAACATGTCATTTATATAATAATTTATTTAGATTTAGACATTAAATTGCTTAAATTGCTACTAAAAAATACTGATTTGATGTTTTAGAAATTTTCAATCAAGTTTTAGAAAAAATATGATAATACAAATGAAATTATTTACAAATCAAATAAAATTCTCAATCCTTATATAATTAAATTTAAAGGAAGACTATGACATAACTGATTCAAAGTTCTGTAAAAATACACAAAATTTCTAACAAAAATTAAAATTCAATCCAAGAAAATAATGGAGGTAGTTCACAAAATAATAATAGCAGATTGAATGCATGAAGCAATTATAATAAAACTAGTCATAATATTTGATAATATACAGTATCATGTAAATCATATAAATAAAATGGTCATATTATGTAAATTATAAAAAAAAAAATGTGCAAAGAGATTCTATTTAACTTTATTTTATTATATATTCTGCAATAAAAATTTAACAAATTTTTGATAATAAAATAATAAAATTCTATTAAATCAAAAATATAATGCATTTATATGCTATATGTTAATCAATTTTAAATTACAAATAGGTTTTTCTCTTTAATTTTGTTAGCTAATAATATTCAACTTTATAGGAATGGCAAAAAATTATATACCATCCTGAATGGTAGCAAAACAACTCTTATTTTTTAATATATGTATTATAAAAAATTTATTTTTAATTTAAAAGAATTTAAAAAGATATTTAAAAAATCTGAATTAACATTAAAGATTATTTGATTAATTAATTATTAGAACTAACTTATTAGCTAAAATTCTATGACTAATGAAAAAATAGAAAGTGACTAATTTTATTTATTAATTAATTTTTAATAAATTTTACAATAAATTTATTATTAGAGTTAATATTAGTTTTTTGTATAGATTAAGATCAATTTGAATATAATCTGAATCTGTCAAATTGAATTTAGATTAGATTTATTAAATTTAGATTCAAATCAAATGTAATCTGTTAAATTTAAATTTAGATTTAGATTTGAACTATCAGATCTAAATTTAGATTTAGATTCTTTTTAATCAAAAAGAAATATTTTTTAGATTTTTTTTAGAACCAAAATTTTTTTTCAATAAAAACAAATATTTTCAGATTTTTTTAAAAATTAAAAATTTCTTTTCAATAAAAAGAAATATTTTCAGATTTTTATCAAAACTAAAAAATTGTTTTTTAATAAAAAAAACCTTTAAATTTCTTTAAAATCAGATCTGACTCAGATTAGATTAATGCTTTGAACAGTTCAGTTTGATTTGAATTATAGACCAATTTGAAACTGAACCAAAAATTTCGGTTCAGTTCAATTCAGATTATAAATCTTAAAAATGCCAATCTGAAACTAAACTAAATTGTAAACTGGTAAAAATCTGAACTGGACTGAAAATTTCAGATTAATCTGAAATTTTGGATCATTTGAAATGATAATTTTATTGTTCCAATTGAATGATTTTTTATCGTTAGTTTAGAATGATAACTTCAATCGTTCCAAATAAATGATTCTCTTATCGTTCGTTTAAAATGATAGTTTCATCATTCTAATCAAATGATTCTCTTATCGTTTGTTTAGAATAATAATTTTATCATTTTAATCGAACAATTCTCTTATTGTTTATTTAGAATGATAGTTTTATCATTTTAATTGAACGATTCTCTTATCATTCGTTTAGAATGATAGTTTTATTATTTTAATTGAATGGTTTTCTTATTATTCGTTTAGAATGATAGTTTCATCATTCTAATTAAACGATTCTTTTATTGTTCGTTTAAAATGATAGTTTCATTATTCTAATTGAATGATTCTCTTATCGTTCATTTAGAATGATAGTTTTATTATTTCAATTGAATGATTCTCTTATTGTTCATTTAGAATGATAGTTTCATTGTTTTAATCAAATGATTCTTTTATCATTCGTTTGGAATGATAATTTAATTGTTCGTTTAGAACGATAATTTAATCATTTCAAATGATCTGAAATTTTGGATTAATCTGAAATTTTTAGATTGAATTTTTTGCAATTCAAAACTGAATCAAAGTTGATTTGAACTGAAAATTTTCAGATTAATCTGAACCGTTCAGAGCTTTAGATTAGATTTAAATTTTAATTAATCTATTAGATTCAGATTTGAGATTTGATCTAACAAATTTAAATTAGATCTGATTTTATATAATACTAATTAAGATACAGACCTCACTAAAAGTCTTTGAACACCTTTTAGCTCAATATAAAACTCAAAATTTTAAAGTTTATTGAAAAAAAGTTTATTAATATATTTATTAATGTATGATATGCTATACATTTTGTACTAAGTAATTAGTACTTGGTCAGGCCTCTATTTGTTTTAATTACAGCCTGAATTTGCTGCAGCATACTATTAACCAAATTTTTAATAGTATGTATAAGAATTTCTCGCCATACTTTCTTAATGTATCGGTCAAGTTCAGCAAGATTTGAAGGCTTTTTTTCCTTTTATGAATGCTTTTCTTGACATCGGCTCACAGATTCTCAATTGGATTAAGGTCTGAACTTTGAGCTGGATATAGAAGTACGCATAGATTATTTTTTGCATGAAATTTCTTTACAAGTTTCATTTTATGAAAGCGAGCATTATCCTCCTGGAATATACCATTACCATTTGGAAATGCACATCTCATAGTTGGCATAATGTACTTATGAAGGATAATAATATGTGAAGCATCATTTGCTATTCCAAATAATGGAACAATGGGTCCCAAGCCTTGTCTTGAAAAGCATCCTAAAACATTTGGCCAGGACTGTGTTTCACTGTAGCAGAAACATAAGAAATGTTCCACTTTTTCTGAAATTTCTGCTACACTTGACTACATCAGCTTTATTGGAATTGAGAAAAGGTCAATTCATCACTCTATATAACTTTTGACCAATCATCCTTTGTTCAGCTTTAGTGATCTAAACACTATACAAGACATGCTTCCATATTTGCTAGTGAAATTAGAAGTTTTCGTCAAGTAAGACAATTGTTTAGCCCAACTGCATGAAGTGTCCGGCCAATAGTGTGAGCTAAAACATCTTGGCTGGTCTTTTTTTTCAAAGTTGTTGAACTTCTGCAGTGTATGAGCGATGATGTTTTCCTTTATCATTAGTTACAAGTCACTTGAGTCAGTTTCATTGTGAAGGTTCAATAAGTAGTAATCGACTAGAACGAGACTTTAAATTAGTTATCTATCCTTTTAAAGTGTTAAATACTGTTAATACTCCACAACTGATGGTCTCAAAAATAGTTTGGTAACTATCACCATATTGACAGCAAAAAAATATAGTGCTGCGTTATTCTGCTGTTAATTCTTGGGTTATTTTCATTGTTTTCAGAAGATTAAAGTTTATTTTAATTTAAAGTTAAAATAAACAAATCAAATGTGCATTTATTAGGTTTGACTTATGTAAATAAAGTCTGAAACATTATATGACCGCAGTATTATAAAGTCACATAATGTTATTCATATAAAATCACATCTAAAAAATGGTATTCAGAGACTTTTGGTAGGGATCTGTAGAAATTAGATTTTACTAAATGTATTTAAGATATTTTCATTAGTGATAAAAACTTTATTTAATATATAAGCTTAATAAGATTATTTATAACTTAAAACTTAAAATGTAAGAATATATATAGTAAAAGTAAAAAATTTTATTAAAAATATAAATATATAAATATTTTGAATTTTAATTTATATAACATTGCTTATTTAAACTTATTTTAAAATTAGTAAATTATTTAAATCTTTTTTTTTTTACTAATTTTATTAAAATTTTAATATAATTTTGCTAAACTTCAACTTTTATCATTTAGATAATTTATAAATCTTAAAATTTTATCTAGTAATTTTATTTATATATAATTAATTTATATTTGATTTTTAATAGATTGAATAGTTAATTATTTTTATATAAATGATTTCTATAATATTTATAAATACTATTATAATAATATAACTACTATATATAAAGTTAATTATTTTATTATAATACTTTTAAAAGATTTGCCAGAAATTTTGTCTATTCTATTTTATAATTTATACTAAGAAAGAAATATAATCAACTTTTGTTATAATAAACTCTATATTCTAGATTTCAACTTTATCATAAGACTATAATAAAGATTTTAAGAGATTTAATTAGCTAGTTCATTATAATAAGAGTATTTTTATTATATTTGTTCAAAAAATTCATTATATCAAGAGTTAGTTATATCAAGAATTGACTGTATTTATAATAAAAGTAATATTAATATAAATATTATTAATAATACCTAATTGTATTTTTTCTTTTGTTTATGATTTAGTATATAGAATGAATTAATTTATTAATTTATCTATATTAGATAAATAAGTTAAATGTCCTTTAATTTATAGTTATAATATAGAATTGAAGAATATTAGACTGATTAAAGTATAGAAAATTCAAACTTATTAAATTAAAAAAATTCTTTTATTTAATTAAGACTATATAAATATTCTTAAGTATTTAATAAATAGTATCAGAGTAAGAATATATATAAATACATAAGTATTAATAATACCTATAAATTATTTAAAATAATTTTATATATAATATACTATAATTTATTGTATTAATATTAGAAAATATTTAAAATATTTGAAATATCAAAATAAATTTTACATATTATCACTAGTCAAAATCAAAAAATCAGACATGTGAAAATCGGCCTAAAATCAGCCTAAATTTAGCCTAAATTCAGCAAATTATCAAAAATCAGCCTAGCTGATTGGTATATATCAGAAATTGGCTAAGAATCAGCCAAAGTTAACTTATCTTATTTATAGCCGATTGGCATACTTATAGCTAATTAGTATATATTAAAATTTGACCTATCTTATTTATAACCAATTGACGTCCGATTGGAATGATAGGGTATTATCATTTTTTAGAAATGATGATATTATCATACCTAAAATATGATAATTTTATCATTTCTAAGAAATGATGCATTTATCGTACCTTAAGGTATGATGGTATTATCATTCCTTAGAGACGATAGTTTTATCGATCCTTAGGGATGATGATTTTATCATTTCTTAGGGATGATAGTTTTATCATTTCTTAGGGATGGTAGTTTTATCATTCTTTAAGGATAATAGTTTTATTATTCCTTAAGGATGATAGTTTTATCGTTTCTTAGAGATGATGGTTTTATCATTCCTTAAGGATGATGATTTTATCGTTCCTTAGAGATAATGGTATTATCATACCTAAAGAATGATGATTTTATCATTTCTTAGGGACGATTGTTTTATCGATGATAGTATTATTATATCTAAAGAATGATAGTATTATCATTCCTAAGGAATGATGCATTTATCATTCCTTAGATATGATGGTTTTATCGTATCTAAGGAATGATGATATTATCATTTCTTAAGTATGATGATTTTATCATTCCTTAGATATGATAGTATTATCATACCTAAGAAATGATGGTATTATCATTCCTTAGAGATGATGATTTATTATTCTTAAGGTATGATGGTATTATTGTTCTAATGAACTGAACTTTCAAATTAAACCAATTTATTAAAATAATATTAATTTAATGTACTATTTGAGTTTTTTTCTGATATATATGGTGCAGCGCATCTATACTCATCAAAAATTTTATGTAATTTCAAACTCTATCTAATCCTACATTTTGTGTAAATCTTAAAATTAACACTGATAAAATAATAGATTAGGTTACGTTCTTTTAATTATTTAGTTTTAATTTTAGGCTATAGAATTTTTTATGAAGTTATTAAAGTTTTAAAATGTAAAATTTTATTAATTAATGTTAAAAATTCGGACAAACTGAAATGTTAAATTTCACATGAAATTATGATGTAATTTGATCTTCATGTATAACAATGAATTATAGTTAATGAAGAAATTAAAAATCTTCATTTTTTCACACATATTTTTATTTAACCAAAAATGTCACCTATTAAAAAATGAAAAAAACTCTACAAAAAGCAATCTCGAATATCAGATGGTAGATTTGGATCAAAAAAAATGAACAATAAACAGCTTTCAATACAAAATGAATTAAATAATAATGAAGAAATTGATGATAACATTTTTGGATTAGAGATGGATGTGAAAGAATGGGGAGATGATGATGACAGTGGTTGGGAGGATGAAACTGATTTAGAGATAGGATTAGATAAAAAAGACAATTACTTTAATAATTAGTTTTTTTTTATTTATTCATTCATAATTATGTATTTAGAGTGGAATGTAAATAATGAATTTAAGAAAAAAAAATGAGGTTCATATAAGGCCGGTAAGACACCAAGATCAACATATTATGATAAGTGGGAATCAAGTGGCTCATTTACCAAATTAGCAATTGACACTTCAAAAATTACAAGTTTTTTTTCCACTCAATTTAATACTGATGATGCACTTACAAATTTGAATCATAATATTAAAAGTGAAGAAAGTGAGACAGAATCAGAGGAAGAAAATGAAAACTTATATTAAGTGAATAAAATTGATGCAAAGATAAAGACTTTAAAAAGAGAATTAGAAAGTCAGCATAATCAAATGAAGGTTAATGAATATAATAAGAAATAAGCAATCTTTGAGTATTTGAAACTATTAGATAAAAATAGTGGTGGAAAATGAAAGTAAGTTTAAGTATTACACAAATGGTTTTTGTTGATGGCAGAGTTTGGAAAGCTCAACAAATACGATATTAGACTAATTATTGTCTTGGTCACAACGCACTCCCTATGTCATTTTAAGGAAAGCATCAAAAAACCATTCGATTAATTGATGATGAAGATGTTGCTGAAAAATGCTATGTTTAGATTCGTGATCAAAATTACAAAGTCACGCCTATAAAATTTAAAAAGTTTATTAAAAAAAATTATTATCTAAATTGGGAGTCAGTAAGAAAAAATCTATTAATATTTCGTTAGCTTTATATCCTTAGATATATAAAGCAAAGATAAAAGCAAGGTATATATTATGATAGGCATGATGTGCAGATATAGTTCAATATAGAAAAATATTCTTAAAGGAGATTTTTGAGTATAAAAAACTTATGTTACATTACGAAAGTGAAAATATAGATCAGATCTTACCTAATTTAATGGAAAGTGAAAAAGAACACATTTTGGTAACGCATGATAAATGTGTTTTTATTCTAATGATAGACAACGCGGTATTTAGACCAAAAATGGTAAATTACTTTTACGAAAAAAAGGCAACAGTAAATCAATTATAGTTAGTGAATTTTTAATAGAAGTTGATGGACGTTTGCAATTAAAACCAGCAGACATTGAGAAATATTCTATAGTTTCAGCAGAAACGCGTAAATATTTAGAGCTAAAAAAAGACCGTAAAGGTTATTGAACATCAGAAAATGTTCTTAACCAAATAAAGACTAAGGCAATTCCTATATTTGAAATTTTTTATCCAAATTGTGTTGGTGTTTTTACATTTAACAACAGTTCAAATCATGCAATATTTGTAAAAGATGCATTAATATCAAAGTGAATTAATTTAAATCCTAGTAGTTTGCAACTAAAAATGCGCGATACATACTGGAGTTCTGATAACCAGTTGCAATCAATGATATTTTCTGATAACCATCCAAATGAAAAACTTCGAGGTCAACCTAAAGGATTAAAACAAATACTTCAAGAATGAGGAAAATGGCCTAATGGTGATTTATTATTAGAATGTAAAGAATGTAAAGAGAAGAAAGATGATGAAAATTAAATTAATTGTTATACACATCGGGTAATGTCCTTAGAACCAGATTTTCTTATTCAAAAGGATGCAATTGCTGAAATTATTGAGAGAGCAGGTCACAAATGTATTTTCTACCCAAAGTTCTATTGTGAACTTAATTTTATTGAACGTTATTAGGGGGCTGCAAAAAGACATGTGAGAGAAAATTGCGATTATTCGTGAGTAGGTTTAAAAGAGATTGTATCTCAAAGTCTTAATTCAGTTTCATTAGTTACAATTAGAAGGTTTACAAGAAAAGCTTAGCGTTATATAAATATATATCAAAAGGGAATCAGTGAAAAATTAACTGAATATGCTGTTAAAAAATATAGGTCTTATAGAAGAATTCCAGATAAAATTATTGAAGAATTAAATCAAATTAAATTCATCTAGAAATAAAGATTGTGGCCATTGTATTCATACATATTGACCAATAAAAATATTTTCACATGACTTTAATGAAAATTAAATTTTAGACCATTTGATAAGTATAAATACGCTACACCATAGGAATATTTATATAAATAAGCTTAATTTTTTAACTTTTTAAAAAATAATTTCAATCATTTCTAAATTTTCTCTTTTTATATTTCACCAAAATCCCAAAAAAAATTGTCCCAAGAACAAAAAGACCTAAGTTGAATTTTAGTCAATTTTCACCTTCAACTATCAAAATCAGATGAAGAAAAAGTTGTATTTTAGTCAACTTTTTAAAAATAAACTGATTTTTTTTACTTTTTATAATAGAAATATGCCTTTAACCATCAAAATCAGACGAAACTTAAGTTGAATTTTTCTATTTTTTTACTTTTTATAATAGAAATATGCCTTCAACTATCAAATTGAACGAAAATTAAGTTGAATTTTTGTGATTTTTCTGATTTTTTATTCTTTTTTTTCAAAAATGACAATATTACTATAATGAATATTTAGGATGATTTAAAGGGATTTTAAGAGGAAAATGGATTATATTTTTGTTATTTTATATGATTTTTCTGTTTTTTACTTATATTTTTAGATAGGAAATTAATCAGTAGGTTTTGATAATATTTATGTTATACAGACCCCCGCCAAAAGTCTCTGAACGCTATCTTTCAGGGGCTATTTCATACTGATTATGTCACGTGACTGCATAATACTTTGGTCATGTGATGTTCGGACCTTTGTTTACTTGAATCAAACTAAATAAATGTGTGTTTGGTTTGTTTATTTTGATTTTTAATCAAAATAAACTTTGTCTTCCCAAAACAACGAAAATGTCCAAGGAATT
>CAJVPP010002912.1:0-13168 GCA_910592005.1 Funneliformis mosseae
AGGACTTGTTATTGCCTAATTTAAACTTTGCGTAATGTGGGGTTTTGTTAGTAATGATAGGTTTTAATGTAGGCGTAGTATTTTACCCTTCAGAACCTTCGTTTGTAAAATACCGGTCTGTTCCAAATCACGTGTGAAGAAAAATTAGACACTTACCAAAATCAGGAAAATTTTCATTTTATCACGAATTTTGTCAATAGAATGCAGAAAAAAACTCTCGAAATCTCAAAATGAGAATGTAAATTATATTTATTAATCAAAAGCCAATATGAGACCATTTAAAATAAAGGTCTATTATTTGGTCGTAGTAAAACGGTCGAGTAAATTCCATTATCATTCTATATAATTCACGTAATTTTTTTGGATACACATAACAAAACAGAACAGCTCTTTTATTATTTAATTAAAAGAGCTTGACCGGACAGTGTAAGTGTAATTGTTTTTATTCGTTATATATAAATAGATAATATATCGCTTTTTTGTCTACATAAATTTACTTTAATCAAATTGTTTGATTTCTTCATTTTATCAAGTATCTCTTTTTTTTCATTTTTCATTTTTTTTTTTTTTTTATATTTATATATTTAACTTAGAGAATCAATTAACGGAATTAGTTTTTTTTTTATTGCTCAATTTCATATGAATATGAAATTGGACACTAATCATTAAACAAAATTCAAAATTTGAAGCGACGAAGCATAAATCGCATATGGTTTTAATAACTATCCGAATGTATGTATTAACGTTAAATTAATTTTTTGGCTTACAATAAATTTTAAATTTTGTTATCCAGCTTTCAAGAATAAGTTTGATAAATTCTAAAGTATTTGGGGAACAGTATCTTCAGAAGCTGGGATGAGATATAGTTCAAGTATACTCCGACAATGATATTTTGTAAATATCGCTAACCATGAACGGATTTCTGATTTATTACAAGAAACATAAATGAGTGTGATATTTTCTCAAAACCATTTTTACCAGTAAATCAAATTCTTATTATATTATTTCATTTAACTTGCTATTAAATTTTTTAAATAATTAAATAAAAATGTGTCAATATTTATTATTGGATAATCCTTATAATATCATACATAAAGAAATAATTAATTCGTCTTAAATGCTTTGAAAATTGTGTAGTTGAATTTATAATAAAAATTTAATTTATTAATGATTAAATATATTAAATTATCTAATAATCTTATGTTCTGTAATTGTCCTTTCCAAACGATGTAAAATTACTCTCCATTTTGAATTTTTTTAATACATCTTCTGACAATCCAGAACTCATCTTTCGTTTCTTATGACAAGGTATTTCGTTAGAAACTTTTGGAGCTAACTTTGGCCTATCTTTACTAAGAATTTCTTCAACTTCTGACTTATATCGAAATTTTGAATCATTCTAAAATTAAAAAAAAAATTTCAATTTATTAAAATGTGAATATAAATTTGACCAAATTTATCAAAATATAAGAGAACAAATATTTACATTGTAGTTCTGTTTAATATTTTTCCATTTAACCGCACATTGATCAGCAGCATAAGTAAATTTATTTTCGCGTAGTATAGCAGAAGCACCGTTCCATAGATCCAATCTAACTTCACCAGCTATAGAACCACGACTTTCCAGCCGTAGAACCTTTTCTTTATTTGCTTTCAAGTAGGCTAGTAAATATTTTATGGCTTCTTCCTTCCATTTACATGGTGGTGCTTTATTTTTTCTTGTTATTTTAGCTTCTTTACAACTTTGGTCAAATTGGGATCTACTTTCACTAGGATTAGCGTTAAATTCTACTATAATTTAATAACAAAAAGATTAGTCAGCGATACAAGTCGGATTCACATAAAGTGGTTGAGTTTCCATATAATTTACCTTGATTAGGCACTTCTATTATTTGACAATTATTGTCTTGTTTATCACTATGAGCGTATATATCTTTATGATTGTAATTAAATGTAGATTGCTTGTAGACTTCATAGTTTTCAGCATGTTTTGCTTCACAAGACATATAAATGTTTTGAACATTAACAGAAATATAAATGTGTTGTTGGTGTTGAGTTGAAACCATTTTGATGATTTTGCTTTCTTAATTTTGACATTTTAGTTTTTTTTTACGGCTTATTTATAATTATCCTTTTATTTTTTTTCTAAGATATATCATCTTCCAAAAAGAAGATTTTCTTCTCTAGAACATTCCATGTGAAACAGTGACTTTCATTAATGGTTTGTGTTACCCGAATCCAAAGTTACTTTTTAAACAATTAAAATAATATTATTATAAAACGATCAAAACTGATGATAATGACTTTCAACATTGGAATTCGATTAATCTTTAGGTAAGGAACAGATAGGAATATATTTTCCGTTAAGAATATTTAAAAATTATTCTGAAATGACGACGTTGCATGGTAAATGATAGACCATTTTAAGTAAACATTTGATCGCACATGGGTGTTACATGAAATACGAATCATCCTCTTTTTTCTTTTTTAAAAAAAAAAGAAAGAAAATATTAATTAACTTTTGGATTATGATTAATCTGAATCGGACACTTGATAAATTTACTCCTAAATAAAATTGCAAGCGTAAAGGTAATTCTTAATGTCAAAATGATACAATTGTCATATTTATTATTATGATACAAATAAATCTAAAACATAAAAAATAAAATGAAATTTGTAAAATTAACAAACTTTTAATGCTATAAATTATGTTGCAAGTTTATATAATAAATAAAACGTCCGACCATTTGTTCATTTAACTTATTTGCAATTTTATTGGTTGAATTTTGTGAAGATCAATTTTGAAATATCACATTTTTTATTGGTATTTACCAAAATAGAAAGGTCGGTTTTTTTTGGCATTTTTGATTTAAAAATACTAATTTTCGGCTTTTTTTTTATTAAAAATTTCTTTGAATTAAAATCAAAATAATTATAAAATGAATATAAATAGTTTATATAAAATTTAAGATTATAATAAAAATGATTCAAATATATAAATTAAAAATTTACTCAAATAAAAAAAAAAAAACTATAAAAATTCAAATCTTAAAAAATTTAGAAAAAGAATCATACTTATAAATCACCTAATAATATTTGTGATTATTATCTTATTAGTGGGCAATGACATTTATACAGATAATCAAAAAATTTAAAATATTATAAAAATAAAAATTTATAATATTAATATATTATTTAATACTTTTCATTTTAATATTTTGTAGAATAAAATAATAAATGTAATTATTATTAGAATTCTATAAAAATTATTATATTTAATGTAAAATCCTATAAAAAGAGATTAGAACAAGATAATAATAGTTTATTAAATGAAGAAATATTAGATAATGAAAATTAAGAAGAGAAAAAATATAAAAAATATAAAATTACACTATGTATTAATAAATTAGTTGAATTATTATCACATTTCTTTATTACTTTTAAATTATCATTATATTTAATTTTATTACACAAATGTTTATTATGTTAATTAAATTAAATAATAACTAAAATATATTTTTATAATAATTAAAATTTTATAATACTATTGATTTTATTGTTAAAGTATAAAATCAAGTTAAATCTGCTACTATTGAAATTACTAATTAAAAACTATTATCAGATTCTAATAATAAATATGATAATTATGATACAGATACATAACATAATTTTAATAATAAAATGCTTTAAATAATATTATATAAATACTATCATATAATAATACTTTATTTGCATTAAATATATTAAATATATTAAAGATGTTTAATTAAAATGTAATAGAAAATAATATAGATAAATTAATATTTAATATTTCTTTAAAAGATATATTAAATAATACTAAAAAGTAAATTTAATTAATTTTTATTATTTTTTACTAGAAAAATTATAAATTAATAATGAATTAAAGATTTAAAAAGAATATTACATAGTTATAAATATTCAATTAAAACTATTAATAAGCAAATTTAAATTTTTCTATTTATATATATGTCTAATTAATTAACTAATAATTACTATTTTACTAATATTAACTATAATATTTATTGTATTATTAAAAGTATAAATTTAATGATTTTGCATATATTCTTGAAGTATTCTATTAATTATATAAATCAAAATATTGTTAAGTATCATATAAAATTTACTATTAGAGATTTTTTTAACAATCATTTAATTTCTATTAATTATACCAGTTAAATAGATTAATTAATTAGATTTATTTTATTAGATATTTTAAAAATTGTAATATAAATTTGAAGTTTTTTAACTTTTAATTTTTTAATATTAATTATAAAGTTTATATAATATTAAAAATAATTATATTATTTTTTTTTAGAAAAAATTTTTCAAATAATTATCTGCTTTTCTAACTTTTTTTACATCATCCAAAATTATATAATTCTTCAAATTTAAATTAAATAATAATTGATTTTTTTTTTACTTTTAGACTTTTTTAATATTAGATTTATTAATATTTTCTAAGGTTACTTATTTAAACTCATTTTAAATTTGACAAAAATGTCTAAACTATAGTTTTGCTAAATTTTTACTAAAGTTTTGATATAGTTTTGCATTTTTATAAGCTTTAATATAGTTTTATCTTTTCTAGAATTTCGCAGATTTTTTAATAAGATTTTAATATAATTTCACTAAATTTTACCTTTTTCCATTTAAACAATTTACAAATCTCTAAGTTTCTTCTAGCAACCTTAATATTTTTTAAATAAATTAGAGCTAATAAAAAGCTAAAGTTTTAATTGCTATAATTTTTGATTTATATTCTGATGAGTTTTAAATTATATTTGTTGAATAGTTCTTTAATCTATTAATAGTAAATTATTATATCAAATTTAATTTTTTATAAAATTATATAAATAAGGATATTTGCAAAAAATTAGATTCTGATTTTGAATATAATGAATAAATTTATTTTTAAATATTATATTTATTAAAGTATTAAATAGACTAAAATCATTTATTATACCCTTTTTAATATTATTTTCTAAGAATTTTATATATGTTAAATATTGTAATATTAGAATATTAGACTAATGTAAATTAAGAATAATATTTATATATATTTTAGCAAATTTATGACTATAGAATCTACCAAGATAGCAAATACTTAAAAAAGATAAAGCTAACAGTTTATTTATTTTTGAAAGACTTCTAGTAATTTTATTATTGCAAGCTCTAAACTCTTAATTAATTTTAATTTATTATTCTTTAATATTTCTATTGCTTTTAATAACTCTTTATCAAAGAAATTATATATATTTTTAGCAATAAATCAGATATCTTTAATCTAAGAATTGTTTCAAATATTTAATGAGTTTTATGACCTAAAAATATTTGGTCAAATTTATTATATTTGATAAAATTTTAGGTTAAGAATAAAAATTATTTAGAAAAGTTATCATTTAGCTCATAAAACTTTTTTTTAAACTTTATAAAACATTTGATTTAAATATTTAATTGTGAATTATTTAACTATATTTTAAATAATTTTTATTTATTTAGATAAGATTTAGATATATTTATCAATATAAATAATTTTGAAATAAACTATTTAACAAATTTTTCTTATATTTAAAATATTATTTAGCTATCTTTAATTCATATAATAAATATGATCACATTAGTTTTTAATATTGATTTATATTAAAGTTAAAACATATTTATAAAGATTATAGATTATATTAATCTTCATTTCTAATGGTTTATCTTTATTAGTCTTATAATACCTATTATAAAGTTCTCATATTAAATAAAATAAGTTAAATAAATAAGTTTGTTTATTAAATTCTATAGTAAAAGTTAATTTTTCAAATGCAATATCTTTAAAAGTAATAAGAATAATATAAATAACATAAAGATTACATATAATTTGTATTATTTAAAAAAATGTTTGATATAATCTTATATTAATTAAGTATTTCTTGTAAGTATTTATAATTGTTTAAATAACTATTTTTATATCACAGATAATTAAATCCTTTATTCTAACTAATAACATATCTGAAAAATTCTTTTTTTATTTTAATAACTAAATTAAATTACAAAATCTTTTGTAGATTCTCTTATTGACTCATATTTAAAATACTAAAAATATAGAATTCTAAATCTTTATAATGTAAAAATTCATCTTTAATTCTAAAATTTCTTTATTATAATGTATAACTAATTGAAATGAAAATGTTAAAGAAGCTAATTTATTAGTTAAAATATAAAAATTTATGTATATTATACAGTATCATGAAAAGATATTTTTTTAATCTAAGGTAAGCTTGTAATTAATATCATTACTTTATTACTATAATATCTTGCATTATTTAACAAAAATGAATTAAGATATAATTTAATTAAACTATACTTTTTCTTCTTATATTAATATAGATTTTTACTATTTATTTAGTTTATCTTTTCTTATACATTTAAGTTTATTATTAAGTAATCACATTTTATAAAATACATTAGAGTTTTTTTCTAATTACTTGACTTACTTTTTAATAATTAATTTTTTTTTAGCTAATGATGTAGCAAAGAAGTCTGACTATACATGAAGTTAAAATTAAATCTAAAAGTCAAAATATTTCAGCTTATAGATTATAATTAAAATTAAAGTCAAAATCAATTGCGATAATTAAAATTAATTATAATAATTAAAATATATTATAATAGTTGAAAATTAAAAATACTTTTAAAATATTAATAAAATAATTATAATATTATATTTAATTAAAAAAAATATTCTTATTATTACTATTATTACTATTATTATTACTATAATTATTATTACTACTATAATTATTATTACTATTATTATTATTATTACTATTAATTATTATTAATATTATTAAAATTTGCATTTATTAGGAAACTGGTAGTCCTGGCTTAATTCATAAGAATTGAGTCTCTTTTGTAGGTTACATGTTAAAACTATAAGTTCAAGTCTTACCTGAGACATAAAACTAGATAATTTTCATAAGAATTTCATATATAACTGAATATATGGTGTATATATTAATATATGTTAAAAATTGATCAATTAATCTATTGATCAACTTTAATCATACTTAAATACTGGATTTTGAAGAACAAATAAATATAAATAAAGTCAAATATTGATAGAAACTTAGTCTTCACTAATAGGTTTATAATGAATACTATTTCATGTCTTCAAATTCAAGACCTTACACAAGTAAGGAAGTGATTAATCAGTAATTAGTAGATTGGATACCACATCAAAGCCTTAGTATCTCACGTGCTATAGTAATAATAGACTGCATTATACTATCATAGTATCATCTAATCAAGCTGTCATTAAAGGTAAAGGTTGAATTTAATTTCTGAATGATTTTGACAATATGAGTATGACAACTACCTATCTTTCTGAGATTTTATAAAGATAAATAATATCTAAGCCCTTTCTAATCATATGTAAAAAATAGTCTAATACTAGACAATAGTAATAATGATCCAGATATAGTATTGGTAAGCATAGAAAAAATTAGACAAAAGTACTTGTAGCTAAAAGTAATCCTTCTATTCAAATTTGACAGTAGTTCTGAGATTCTAAGATCCTTAGAAATTAGCTTTTAGGAGTTTTTTTAGGGGGCAAACTTTGAACTAATATAAATTGGATGGGTTTTAGTTAGAACTTTGATTCTAGTTATGATCTTAATTAGACGTAAGTTTATTTATATGAGCCATAATAATCATTAAATGGAATTTCCAGTTGTTTGAATACTGTAAATCTAAAAAATAAAAATAAAAATAAAATTTGCATTTATTAATATATTAATATCAAAATTATTATAATTATGATTAAAATTTACTAGTTCTTCAATAACTACTCTTATATCTACTTCTAATATTCTTTAAAATTCTTAATTATTAAAATCAAAATAATTTTTTTATAATTATTTCATTATTTATTTTTGGTATTTCTTTTTCATTTTTATTAAAATCATTTTATCATTATCATCATTAATATTATTATTATTTAATTTTTCTTATTATTCTCTAATTTTCTCATCAAAAAAATTCTGTAATATTTAAATTTTCATTAATTGCTTGAAAAAGTTATTCTTCAGTAAAATCTGAATTGACATAATTTATTTTTGTTTTTACATTTATTATATAATAAATATATAACTTAGCCATTGCTTCTATTCTTTTAATATTTAAACTATAGTTAAATATAAAATAATTAATATAGTCACTGGTAACTTCACGATATAATTATATCGTGAAGTTACCGGCGACTTAGATTAGATTATGAAGGGAACTTCATAGTCTACTGGTATCTTCATAATATAATGGTAACTTCATAGTCTGCTGGTATCTTCATAATATAATAGTAACTTCATAGTCTGTTGGTATCTTCATAATATAATAGTAACATCATAGTCTGCTAGTAACTTCATGATATAGTGGTAGCTTCATAGTCTGCCAGTAATTTCATAATCTAATTACATAATCTGGTGGTAATTTCATAACCTAATATCACAATCTGATGGTAACTTCGTAACCTACGTACGGGTATCTCCTTTGCGTTTATAATATTATTTTAACTGTTTCCTATATAATATTACGGTAACTTCATAGTCTAATGGTAGATACAGTGCTTTAATTTAATGGTGATGCCACGATCTAATGGTGACTGCTTTCTTCTTGTTTTTGAGTCGTTTACATGTTAAATTCTATAATGGGGTTGTTGGCCTTCTGTAGCTGTTTGGATATCTGGTTTTATGTTGAAGATTCTGGTCTCCTACGTCTGTTTGGATGTTGGATTTTATATTAGAGTGCTTTTCCTTTACGCCTATTTGGTTGCCTTTCTAGGGGCCAAAGTAGCGTAAAAAAAAGGTATTGGGTAGCGCTGTAAATTCGGGATTAATCACACGAGAAACAATTGGCTATACCGCATTTCTGATAGATTGCGTTCCCATCAATAATTTTTGATTTACTACCATAAAAAGCATTTTCTTCAGAATAAACATGAAAACGTTTTTCTCTCCGATACATTCGTTTTATAAATGATCACAAATTGGAGCACTGGATTGAGAACTCCGTTAACGATCGGATCGCTTCAGAAATTTCAGAACCGGAGATACCATATGTCATCATATGTGATAATGAATTTATAAGAAATAAAGAAGCGTCCCAAGAAGGGCCAGCTAACTTCGGTATCACTTTTGGTATATTTTTATCTCACACAAAAACTCGACTGGCACTGAACACCCTCTGCCATATAATATAGCAAATTCGGTTAATTCTATTAGTTCACCAGTTCAGAAGTATGATATGCATTATTATGGCCAGCCCATTTGATTACCAAAAAGTGCGCTATCCTACAACCTAACTATTGCCCATTAGTTGCTAGTATATTTATGCTGATTTCACATCCTGAAGTTGGAGATGTGATATGTATTATTGTGGCCGGCCTATTTATACCATACCTGAGTACATGTCTAGAAAAATGGGGCCTTCTTCCAATTTTTTATATAATAATTACGAAGAAGGTTCCACATTTTGATGCATATCAGCTTCCCTTTCATTTACGATTTATGCCAATTTCACGTCCTGAAGTTGGAGGTGTGCTATGTATTATTATGGCCAGCCTATTTATACTATCAAGATGTAGCCTTTATGCCACACCTGGGTACATACTAGTGTTAGGGTATTCTTCTTCCAATTTTTATATAATAATTACGGAGAAGAATACCCTAAGTATCACCTATTAAGAATCTATCTATCTGCGATTTGTATTATTGTGGCTGGCCTATTTATACTATACCTGAATACATATCTAGAAAAGTGTAGCCTTCTGCCAATATTTATATAATAGATTACGCAGAAGGCTACATCATACCTGAGTACATACCATCTTGATGGGGGTTTCTTCCAATATTTTATATAATAATTCTGAAGAAACCCCTATCTAAAAGTATATATCTAGAAGCCTTTCATTTTCGATTATGCAGAAGACTACCCTAAGTATCACCTATTAAGAATCTATCTATCTGCTGAAGAAGACTTTATGCTATACCCAGGTACATACCATCAAGATGGGGGCTTCTGCCAATATTTATATAATAGATTACGCAGAAGCCCTCACTTTCAGTTGCATATTCATTTGCCTTCCTTTTATGATTTGCTTAATAGGTTGTTATACGCCTCTTTTTTACATCCTCTGAAAAAATAAATTAAACATTTCTGAATTTTATAAAGTAATATAAATATTTTCAAACTAACATCATGCATACACAAACTAATTTCGTTCAAACTGATCACATCGGAACTCTTGCCCGCTACGACGGCGCTGAATTTTTAGCTAGCATTCTATCAAGTAATAAGATCACAGCAGAATATGATAACGGGATGACTGCTATACTTCAACAAAGCCTATCTGACAAGCAACCCATACATTTCATGCCTACTGAAGTTAGTGATGATACTAAATATATAAATAGGGTCTCTACTTATATTTTGCGCATTAGTGGTTGCTTAATTAATAGGCAAAAAGCAATCATAAATATTACAGGTATCCGACCATTCTTTGATGTCAAAGTTCCTAAAGATATACCACTATCCACGTTTAAGACCAGATTAGTTAATATATTATCCAATATTCTCAAAGGTACATCAAAATTTGGGATCGAGAATATTAGTGCTTTTCCACTTCGAGGGTATCATACAGAGAAAAAATCATATATACGTGTTATTACTTGGAATCAATTTAACCGGTATAATGCGTTAAAGGCAGTTCGTGAAGTCGGTATCTGTACAGCTTCTGATGATCTAACCCCAATATATTATTACTGCAAAGTAGCCTGTGAAAAAAGATTATCTCTTTCAAGTTAGGCAATGTTAAGTAATTATTTCTACGATTATATTCAAGGGGGTACTTATCACTTCTAAGTTTCTGTGAATAATTACAATCCAATAAGTGAAGACGATTATAATAATCCATTATTTTCCTCAGCGCTTTCACGGGATCGCACCCTTATTCTCACGTGGGATATCGAAACATATAGCTTACGAAAAACGGGTGAGATACTTAATGCAAAATACGAAGAAGACGTTGTGTTCATGATTTGCATGACGGTTCACTGGAAAGATGATCCTGAACCGTTAAAACAAATTTGTCTTGTTGACGTCGAGACGGTACCAGATCCGAGATGGATTACAGTTGTATGTAGATCCCAAGTTAATTTATTAAAAGCATTTGCACTATATTGGAAACTTTTAGCTCCAGATATACAAATAGGCTTTAATGATTCACAATATGACTGGCCGTTTATTGTGGAGAAAGCTAAAAAATTAGGGGTTCTCAAGTGGATGTTTAATCAAATATCATTAAAGCCTTTAAGCTTTGAAAAAATTTCAAAATGGCAATATCAGTATAATATGATAAAAGTAAATGATGGGAATTTCTATTCGAAACATCTTAAAATTCCTGGATGTGTAACTATCGATGTCTGGCCTTGTTTTATGAGATTATATTCTAAATCTGAAAAAAGTAGTCTTGCATATTACTTAAGGGAGTGTAATCTTGACAACAAAGTGGATTTACCTATTCACTGCATGAACAAATACTATGAAATGGCATTAAAAAAAACCAATGCTACAACGGCCGAGCAAATGCGCGAAGTAGCTGAATATTGTATTATCGATGCTATTAGCTGTTAGCGGTTAATGATAAAGCGTAATGCAATTAACGAATACAGGGAGGTGGTATCTGTAGCCTTCATATCATTATATGATTCATATTATTTTGCAGTAGGAATGAAAGTGCGTAATCTTTTAAGTGCCGGTGCGTGGCGAGAAGGGATTTTAACTAGCACAATTTCATGTGAACAAACGGAAACAGGGAAGTACCCTGGGGCCTATATTTTCCCACCGGTAAAGGGTCTCAAAAATAAACGTCCTGTAACTGGCTTAGACTTTGCATCATTGTACCTGAGTCTTATCATGACATACAATCTCTCACCCGATAGAATCATTTTATCTCGAAAACATGCTGAATCTCTAAAGAAAAGTGGTAAAAAGCTTCATGAAATTAATTTTAAATTTAATGGTCGTGATGTTCTCGCATGGTCTATAGAGCATGGAAACCAAGCCGAAATGAAAGGCCTTTATCCAAAAGTATTAGAGGAGTTGCTTATTAGACGAAATTCTTTAAAAAGACGTCTTGCTCCATTAAGTGATAGAAAAGAAGAATTAGAAAAGGAGATTAGTTTGGCGGAAGCAAGGGGTGAGGACGTTACAGATGCTTTAAAGTCTGAATACTCTTCAGTTTCCTTTATTGTCGCCTGTCTAGACGCAAAACAACTCGCTTTAAAAGTGTATATGAATACATTTTACAGTGAAGCTGGGAATAGCGGGTCCCCTTTCTTCTTGCGAGTATTAGCAGGTGGGGTAACATCAGCTGGTCAGCGGAATATCAAACTTATTGCCGACCTTGTCAGAAGTAAAAGGTTCAGTGTAAAATACGGGGATACAGATTCCTTATATCTTGTCTGTTCGGAAGAGTGCTTTCAGAAATGTGATGAGGCATATGACAGTGGTAATGGGATCTCGATAGAAAAATATTGGTCTAGAATGGTGAATATCTCTATGAAAGTAATAGAAAGTCTCCGCGACAAAGTTAATGACTTTTTCAGAAATGATAATGGATCATCTTATCTCAAAATGGCATATGAGGAAGTCTTATTTCCAGTAGTATTTACTAGAAAGAAAAAATATTATAGCATTCCGCATAGAAGACAGCCTAACTTTAATAATAAGCTTTTCATTCGAGGGTTGAGATTGTAAAGCGGGGGCAGTCTAAACACTTTCGTGAGGTGGGTAAGAAAGTCATGGAAGAATCTATGAAACTGGATAATACTCGCACCTTGCGTTAGATTGTGGAGGACGTGCTCAAAGAGACCATAAATGATATTTCACAGATAGACCTTAATGGAGTGGTTAAAACTGCTGTGTAGAAGCCTGATAAAAATAACAAGAGTGTCCAGCGTTTCATTTTACGAATACGGGATAGACATACTCGTGAAGAAGCGGATACCAAAAGGCGCATAAAAAAGGGTCTAACACCTGAGACTTATCTTTATGAAATCCCAGAACCAGGCGAACGCTTTGAGTATATTGTAGTTGAGAATGATTC
>CAJVPP010002913.1:0-13162 GCA_910592005.1 Funneliformis mosseae
CGGGCTCGTAACCTTACGTAAGATTACGAAGCGTAGGGTTTACGTAATACTTCGCATTATTAAATTTACTGATGTAAATGCTTTGTTCATCTTTGATACCAATTTACTATCAGGAGCATCTGAAAATGTAAGACTCTGGTCACCCTCTTCACAAAATCTAGGGCTGGCAAGGAATCTACCATCCTTGAACATTTTGCCTATAAAATATGACACAAGAGTAATTAATTAATCACTTAACAACAAAAATTTTTAAAGGTTATTTGCATATTGATATACCTGTTTAGCCATCTCCTCATTGTTTGATACTCTTTTTCGTTTTTTCTTACCTAGTAAAATACTAGTGTGAGGTTCCATGAAAGTGCAAATAGAGCAAGTGATTATCTTCTGAAGATGTGAAAATTGTGAAGGCTATTGTGTATTCAGTTCTTTCGTTTATGTATTTATAAACAATTTTGTATTGTAAGCAAAAGGTTTTAATTTAATAATTATTGAGTAAAAGTGAAGTAATTGTGACAAGTATTTTATTTAATAATATCAAATTATTCGGCGCTCTACACTTTCGCAATGTCAAATATTAAACTAAGTAAATTTCAATCAATAAACTCTAATTAATTAAACTGCGCAATTACAATTACAAAAAAAATTGAATAAATAATAATAAAGTCGGAAATTAAAAATATAACGAAGTTATAAATGCGAAATATAAAAAAGTTAAAACGGTGAAAAAATGTTAGTAAAAAAGAATACACCCACCCAAAAGAATAACAATGAAAAGAAAGACTTACCCTATCCGAGAGAACGAAAAATCACAAAAGAACACTCCTAAAGAATACTTACCTTAAGGCCGCTTCTAAATTAATAAAAAAAATAAAATAAAAAAATAAAAAACGAAAGAAAAAAGAAAAAAAAAAAAAAATAGAATAAAAATAAAAAAAATAATCGATCGATCAATCGATCGAAATGATTTTCGGTTAGATAAAAGAAGGTAGTGAAAGAAAGAAAAGTCAAAAAAAGTCAATTAGATTATTTAATAATTCTTAGCTTTAATAAATTTCATGTATCATTAAATTATAAATTATTTATGCATGTACTGTATATTCATTTTATGGATACAATAATCTGATCCGAATTTTATCAAAAATTAATATCAACGAATTATATGCCCATTCCTACACCAGATTTATGTTTCTCGATTACGTAATCACTTTATTTAAATTGTGATTCAAAATCTATATTGTAATCAATTCTAATTTAATATATATATGAATCTATCATTTTTTCTCAATTATTCCCACTCAACGTGAATATGAACTTCATGATCCTCAAATCTCGAAATTGTTTTCTCTTGTTCTGCAGACCATGTTCTAACAAAGCTCTTGAACTCTTCAAAGTCATAAGATGAAACAGGATTCACCAATCTGACTTGTTTCATCATTAAACAATTTTTCAAAACAATAATTAAAAGCGGTACTTCCTCTTTTCTTGTAATTTGAACACACAAGTCGTTCAAATTTTTAAAATTCTCTGCCATAGTTTTCAACAGGTTATAATTTTCCACGTCTAAAAATCCTACTAAATGAAGTTTTTGTAGTCTTGATGTGAACTTTTTATTTTTAATAATTGCAATAAACGGATTTGCTAAGCTTGGACCCACATTCTTAGGTTGCGTATTAATATAACTCAAACATTTTAGTTTCGGAAATTCCGCAAAAGCCAATAATTCCAAATTTTTGTAAGAGATTTTTAAATCTTTGATTTGTAAAACCTCAAGATCCTTGCAATTGATCAAGGATTTAAATGCATTGTCATTATCCACGTATCCATCTTCAAGTAAAATTTTCTTATATGAGTTAGCATTTTTTTCCAATGATAAAACCAATTGTGTGATGTTTGATCCATGATCTTGATTATATGGCGAACCTTGAATATGCAAGTGTTCCAAATTATTTTGACATTGAATTAAGGATATCAAGGAATCTTTAATTAAAAGAAGAGAATTTTCTTGAATTTTAATTCCCTGTAAGTTATTACATATGGACGTTAAAGCTGGTAAAATCTTTGACTTTTCAATTAACAAATCACACATAAAATATTTCAAGTTTTTAAGACACTTTTTTGCTGCATCCATTGTTAGAAAGTTTGAAAGGGTGTTTTCGATTTTGATTCTTGTTTCGTTCCATTTTTCAAGAGTTACATCATTATCTAGAAGCATACTGATATGTCTTTCTTTCAGACTAACTATAAATCGTTTAATCTTTGCACCTTTAAATACCATAACCCTTAACATGATGAACACAAAGGTTAAAATTTGATCAAGTTTCGGAACTAAAAAATTAATAAGAAATGAAAATATTAGTATAAAGGATTGAAGTAAACGCGTTTTTTTTTTACTTACTTTTCTTGTTTCCTGGAATACGACAAAGATTACTTGTATTCCTTTGCACGAATATTGAAGCAACCCTAATCATACGATCTAATTCGATGCTGGTGATAAAGCTTGGATAGTTAAATAAACAATGAGAAGGGTTGGGATTTGCTTTTTTATATTTTTTATAATAATCTTTTACCAACTTTTCTTTTACGTTTAATTCTTTATCAAATATGATGAATTGAAATAAAAGGGGACAAATTTTGATTTGTTTATCCCAATTATTACTATTTCTAAACGGTTTTTTCCATAGTCGTTTAATGGCATTTTGACACCAATTACGATTAACGAGGATAACCGAGTGTAATGTTTTTAGATCGTAAATGTAATTAAAAATTCCTTGTAAACATTCGTTAGGTAATTTTGAAACAGCCATAATTAAAAAAAAATGAAACAAGGGAATAAAAAAAAAAAAAATTTATATTGGGGAAAAAATGAGGACAATTGCTTTTTACGTATGATAAGCACAAGATTTTCCTATCCGGAAAACAACTTTTATTTTAGAGTTACGTCATCCATTTTAATTAAAGATAACTGAACCGAACTTTGGACTGACAGATAAATCAATCCTTACTTATTGAAATTATCATGTATATAATTTCGATCCTTTTAATGGTTCTACGGCCTAGATGAAATTATCCCAGTTTACTTCATGTCCTAGCATACAATTTTTGTTTTAATCCTCAATTATTTGTTAATCAGAAAATTCAAAAGATATTTTACGGATCACGAAAAATGATGTTGAATACATTCATGTCACCGGCGTTCAAGTTATAAAAATTCTGGTATAAATCTGATTACTTCAAAACGGACTTTAAATTATATTGATTTCATAATTTCTGTGTCACAAGTCAAATTTTTCAGAAGTCAGTCGCGTCATTAGCCGGGCTGTAAAGAATTATAATATTATCGGATTTATCGCGTCGCATATCAGCCGTTATAAGGTTGCGGGGCAAAACCCTAAACTTTTTGAAGAAAATTTCGACAGTTTTGACGGGTTTCGAAGGATTTCGACAATTTCAACGGGTTTCAACGGGTTTCGACAATTTCGATTTTTTTTTTTTGGCGGATTTCAAATTCACTAGTTTTTCCAAATTAATAGAAGTTCGACTTATAACTTGTCGAAAATCAATAATGGATTGACTTTGAATTTAAATATAAGAAGAGATATGGAAGATATTCTTAAATTCTGAATTAGTTGAAATAAATCTATATAAAGTTCATAACTAAACTTTAAAATATATTCTAATAGAGTTTTAAAATGAACATCAGATGATACTTCGTTTTCTTAAGTTTATGACTAAATATTTCAAACAATTTTCTTTACAAATAAAGAAATTAAAGTTAATTAATATAAATATTTAAACTATTTTTTTACCTCTGAAACTGTTGTATTAAGAATGTGAAAAGAACAATTAAACACGTGGAAAACTTGATTATAGCACGGCTCCTCTATTTGACCAATATTTTTTATAATATACAATAACTAACCATTATAATATAAGATAAAGTTGGGTAATTCAAAGATAGTTCAGCTAGTAAATGTTCAATTGATGAAAAGAGACCAATTCTCTTATTCGACATTAGAGAGCGAACCCGCGTTTATTTTGATTCGATCTTTAAACATTTGAGTTACTATACACGACTGCCAAAATAAATTGGTTTATTTGTATTTCTTGGTATTTAGTTTCCGCAAGAATCTATTGTGAATTTTCTATATTTGGGGGAAAATTCATTTAGCAAATGCAAAGAAGAAATGCTATGATTATCGACGGATTTTATAGATTTATTATACCGCGAAACCAAAATTTGACTGTTTTTAACAGGTTGGATTGTAATACAATATAAATAATATTTTTGTTTATTTTTTATTCAAAGATGAAGATTCAAATTGAAAAAAGCTTTAGTGAAAGAAATACCAAGGCGGCATGTGCTGCACGATTTGCTGTATTCTAGAAAAAAGGATTACAATTGAGAAATTGGTGATATAGTTGGAATTAATGAAGAACTTTAATTTAGGTTACATATTTTTTACATTTTTTTTTTTTTTTTTTTCATTTTTATAATATAATGATATATATCTAATTATAATAAAGTGTTATTTTTTCGAACATTAAGATGCTTATTAGTATTTATAAATTTAGCTTTTATATAATTAAAAATTTCAAATTAAGGTTTTCATCTATCAAAAATTTTGCCCCCTATCATAATATTACAGTCGAAGCTTTTGCCACCTGTCAAAAATTTTGTCACTCGTCGAAACTTTCGCGGTTTTGCCTTTTAAAAAAAAAAATTTGGCAAAACGTCAAAACTAGTTTCGATTTTGCCACCCGTCGAAACCTCAGGGAATTTCCAGGCAACCTTAAGCCGTTAGTTATCAAAAATCTCGTCATAATAAAAATTTGTTTAATAAAAAATTCATTACCATTTTCCTTAAACATCTCTTTTATAATACAAATTTAACGAACATTTTGTGCTTTAGCAATATGGTAACTAATAAACCATACAAAGAACTTAAAGAAAATCAACAAAATACAAAAAGAATAATGCAGGTAATTGTCAATTTTATGAAAAGAAATGATGTATAAAAGCTTAATACCATTTATAATTACAAAGGATACAAAATGTGTGGTAAAAATGGACCATAAACGCATTTCAAGAAAAAAATGTTCTTTTTTTGTATAAACTGCAATAAATATTAGATAAATACATTAATTATCCTTGTCATTGAATGTGAAACCAAATTAATTTTTGAAGAAGCATTGAAATTAACATCAATAAAGTAAGTCAAACAATAATTTCTGATTATTAACTGCTAAATCAATTTGTAGAAATACTTAATTATATTCATAAATTAGGTTAAATCCAAAAGTAAAAAGAAATTTACATTTATTGAATTGTTAAATAATAATTATTCAATATTGGATGTTAGTATTATGAGTTGACCTATCAGAAGAGCGAAACAACTTCCATTACTTAATCATAATCATTCAAATATTAAAGGGAACTCATAGATCTACGTGTGAGTCGTACAAATTATTACAAAACAATGGCATGAAAATCGTCATAAACAAAAGTGGTTGAAAAAAAGGTTATTTTATAATGAGTATATATATTATACGATCTACCTACTTTGATAATATGGCCGAGGGAGTAAAAAAGATTTTTATAATACGCGAATGACGTTACTGCGCTAGGCTTGTTTAATCTCACAGTGAGTATTTAAAAAATTCGAAGATTATTCATTCTATTATTTTACAGATGTGTAGAAGGTAAAAATTCACATTATTATGCTTGCCGATCGTTTGGAATAGGGATAGAAGCCTCGAAAATAATTTGATCTTAAAAGATGCTGTGCTTCCCATATTATTTTTGTACAAGGGTACTACTACTGACTGGTGTAACCAGAGTGAATTATTAAATTCATGACTATTCGAATCGGTCCAATAACATAATGTTGATTCATCAATATTTAGTAACAAAATAATTGTATCTTATTTATTCTGCAAAAACAAAAAATGTTATTTAGGTCATCACAACATTTAGGTTTATCATTTAATAAGATAATAAAGATAGTTTATCAATTTAAATAAAAACAAAAACAACTTCAAAAGAATTTAATATATTGATCGATATGTTGCATACAATGAGAGATGTAAGAGGAAATTCAAAATTTTTTTATTAGTCCACTTGACCAATTAACGGTCTTGTGTACAAAATTGGCTTAAATTTTAGATTTCCCCCCTTTTTATTGACGTCCTCCTATATATAGTAAAATCAATCGATATTTGATTGATAAGATAACTAATCATAAATTGATTAGGCTGAGAGGACCTTCTCACCCAGTCATGATTGATTTTATTTATATCTACATATTCAATGTATTTTTAAATAGATTTTTGAACTTCTTTCGGGTTTTAACCGTCATAATAATTTGATAATCGATGAACTTAAAGTACGTTTCTAAATAGAAAAGAAGCCTATTGGACCTGAATACAAAACTTCTGGTTGAAGGAGTGACTATGTGTACCTTCAACCAAAGGTGGTTAATTCGTTTATGCAATGTATAATCCAAATTTATTTCAGAAAAAACAAATCTTAATCTTATTTCGAGACATATGTATATGTTATACTGCTTATTTACAGTATAGGCACTAGACATTTCACAAAAAATTTCGCCGTATCCTTCATTAGTTTACATTTGATTAAATTTTGTCGAAGCGATAAACGGTATGCGGTCGTGGTCGTAGTCGTAGTCCCGAGGTACCACGGAAAAAGCAATGACTTGCAGAAAAATCCGATGGAAGCGGAGATTCCGAGTATTGGAATGGGTTTGTATGACAATTGCTGCATATATTTCGATAGGAACATTAAAGACATGAAATTCGAATATATTGAGACTCAAAAAAAAAAAATAATAATCAATAATTTATTAAAGATCAAAATATTTAATAGAATCGTCTGAAGGGTGTTTGATAATATTTTATAATGAAAAAAAAAAAAAATTTATTCAAAAAATAACAAGTTTCAAATCAAAGACTTCCAGAAATTTCATGAATTATATGATTTATAAAAATAAATAATGAGACGTGGCATTTAGCGATCACGTGCTTCTAGCATGAGCGAGAATTACACCACCTTTTGGAATCTCAACACGATCCAATGTTTGACAAAAACTGTTAAAAATTACAACTTAAAATTGTACATCAATAATTTTTCAACCACGATGTCTTTCATCATTCTTTAAAAATCCGTTTTAATAGTATGTTGGAATGTTCTTTTTAAAAAAACGGAAAAAAATATTCAAAATCATTTCAGTCAGCGAAATCAAATCAAATGATAGCAAATGCATAAGATGTTTTTTTATAAATATATATATTTATAATATATGTACTGTAAATTATTCAAATTCAAAAGTTAATTGGAATTTTTAATGCAAATCATATTATTGGTGGTATCACAGATTATTCTAAAAGATCAATACAATGGAGAAATAAACAAACGGATTTAAACAAACATAGTAAATCATCGCTACACATGCAAAGTGGGGGGGGGGGGGGGTTTTAAAAAATTTAGGGGTTTGGCAGTTTTCCTATTACTTTGTGTTAATCGCTGAAATAATCTGTCAAAATATCTTACATAACGATTAATATGAAAAGTTTAATACACGAAAGATTTAAAAAGTTTTCTTGATTACATTCAGTTTCTTTTGGGAGAAAATGATAAAAAATTTTTTAAACCTATCATGTTCTATTTATTTTTATGTTTGTAAAATGAAAATCCATGCTATCACATGAATAAGTTACAATTACGGGAAAATTCTTTATTTCAAGAAATTCGGATGATTATATTTTTAATTAATGATAGTAATTTGTAATTATGATCTCATGGGCATGTCGGCGTAAGTCAAAATAGTTGTATCGTTTCGGCCAACTGTCGTTAGATAGGAAGTAAGATTTAATTGGTAACTTTCCTTTAGATCGATGTGCGCAAATCCATTACCTTTCGAAAATGTTCGAAAATAATACTGAATCGACATATAATGTAGATTGTAAATATATATCGTCAATGCAGGATGGCTGTAAGGGTTTGTTGAAAGATTAAACTTTGCATGCAGGAACAACCCTTTCACTAGTTCATATTTAACTAAACTTTCACGATCGCTCTTTTTATTTTTATCTTTTTCATTTCACGTCGTTTATTGTGAGTATCAAGAATATCCCTTGTTTCCCCCTATGATTTCATTCTTCATGCACTTCGCCAAATTAGTATTTTATAAAACAATCGCTCCTTCTAAATTAACTAAAATGGGATTATTTGAAAATTATCCGAAATTAATTTGAAATTCCGCTTAACCCCAAAAATCCTTATGCAGTATTCGGAGGAAACTAACGCACGAAATTTATTTGATTTGGGCGCTCTTCATAATGTAAAATCTTGTGAATTATTTAAAGCATATCTAATATAAATAAAGGAACGGAACACAAAAGAAAAACAAATAATTAAAGGTTTAGCTAATCGATAAAACCATTAAAATTATAACATAATAAAAAGAAATTAAAATAATTCATAAATTATTTGCTTTTTTTTTTTTTTTTTTTTTTTTTTTTTTTTTTTTTCTAGAATAATAGTAATAATAATAATAATAATAATAATAATTCCGTAATTTGAGAAACGTATTCGTCGCGTCCCTTATTATATGATAACATGGGAGGAATAGTTGGATCAAAAATAAATTCACTTCAAAAAAAAAAAAAATCTTTAGCAAAAATAAAAGTAAATCAAATCAAAAGAAAAGATAAATCACAATCATTACTTAATGAGAAGCCAACAAAATTTCCAAGTACAAATAAAGATATCGATTTTTTGCATCAATATCATTTCACCACGAAATTAGTTTGGTCTTCTAATTTTTCCTCTCCGATCGAAAATATCTTAATTGACGGTGCCAAGGTCTTAGATGTATCTTGTGGTGCTGGGACTTACCTGTTGGACCTATCGACCGAGTACAATTTCTCGGAATTTGTTGGTGTTGATAAAAATCAATTATTTCCTACATCAATTAAACCTAATAATATCAATTTCTTTGATGCTAGTGTAGAGAAGGGTTTGTCTTTCCAAGATAATTATTTTGATTTCGTTCATTTATCTGTCATCGAACCTCTTTATAATGCAAGTCAATGGAATTTGGTCATTGATGAAATGTTAAGGTAAATAAATTTGTTACCTTTTTTTTTTTTTTAAAAAAAAAAAAAAAAAAGAACGAAAAACTTGCTTTACTAAAATTTCATTTTTAATCTTTAATTCAAGAGTAACAAAACCTGGTGGATGGGTGGAAGTAAGTAATCATGAACAAACATTTAATTTTAATTTTTTTTTTTTTAAAAACAAAAGTTAATCATTTTTTTTTTTTTATTATAGATACAGGGGTATGATTTTGAAGAAAACAATATTGGACCAAATTTTTTAACATTTATTCAAGGATGTAAGATATTAATGAAAAATTACATTTGACATCAAAAATATTTATTATCGATTTAGGATTCTAACCTTTTCCTTTTTTTTTTTTTTTTTTTTTTTTTTTTTTTTAATAAAAAAACAGTAGATAATTTATTTGTGACTAATAATAATATAGTATTTTTGCCACAAAATTACATAAAATCAATCCTTTCCACAAATACCCGGATCGAAATCTTAGAATCTGATATTAGAAAGGTGAAGTTGGGTAAAAATAGCGACAAAACAGGATTATTATTTGAACAACTTTGTACGGTGTTTTTCTCAGAAGTACTTGGTGAAGTGTTACTTGATACGATGAATTTTGATAATGTTGATGAGTTGAATCAAGAATGGAATGGGACTTTAAAGGAATTTGACGAAGTTCAAACCATTGTAGATGCATATAGGATCTATGCTATGAAAAAAATCTAGATGATATTATTTAGTTGATTTACCCGAATTTATTAACATGTTCGTTGATTATTCACACCGGATAAAACGATTTATAAGATTAAAATGTCTGAAATCACTACGAAAAAATTTCAAGATTTTCATTTATGTTGTCTTTAAAGATTCAAAGATCCAACTCAAAGATTTTTGCTTAATTTTTTGTTTCTTTAAAGTTAATAAGCTTAAATAGTGTCAGAATTTAATATTCATAGAACACGTCATTGTATCAAGATTACAATAAGTTTACATTCGAAATTTTAAATTTTGAATCGGCCCTTTTTTTTTTTTTTTTTTTTTTTTTTTTTAATTTACGTTTAAAAATTATTATGCAAATTATAAATAAAGAATTATCATAAGTTTAATAATTTATAATTTTTGATTTTTGACTTTACTAGCGTTCGTTTAGCTTTTTTATATCTGAACGATTTCTATATCGTCCTCTCGATGAAAAAAGGTCGTCATGAGTAACAATATTGAGAATTGTTCAAAAGAACAAGGCTTTAATACAAAAAGTTCACTAACAGTACCAAACAAACTAAAGTTTCAAGTTAATGTGCAATTCTTGTGCTGTCACGTAAATTTGAAATTGGTATAAATATATGATAAAAAATTAAGTTAGCTGCGTAGAATCCCGTTACCGCAGTACAATTTTAAAATTAAGTCACATTTAAATCTAATGATAGATAGTTAAATTCATTAAAACCACTTAAGATAGTGCATAAATGCTCGCCACACAAAACCCTAGAGGTATTTAAATTCACTAGGTAAACTCACATGTACCTTCTCTATTCCTAAACAGACGTCTTCATAATCTTAATCGCATTTGGCTGAGTGACAAAAGAAAATGGATATTAAATAAATCATCTATAATAGATTGTGAAATCCCATCATATTGTATTAATTCTTTTTCACTTGATACAATTAACTTTCTCTTGAAAAGCCATGAAACTTGTTAAAGGAGAATAAAATATATAATATATATAAAAATATATAGCAATATTGATATTTTTTTTTTGTTTGTTTGTGATACGAACAGAAAGTGCGCCAATTTAACACGTGATTTGAGAGGGAAATAATTTGGTGAAACCTGAGTATAAGGTAAAATTCGTTCAGTATTCCGTTTTATCCGGTATCTCATAATTCTATCCGATTTATAGAAAAGGATTTGAGGAAGAAATTATTTCGCGGAATCAAATTTGGAACCGTGATTCTGGGCTCAATAAATTTGATTTGGTTCCCAACCTTATTAACTACCTGATTAGTTGATCGGCGGGGTATCACGCAAATTTTTATTAAATTTTCAACGGAAAATAAGAAATTTTAATAATGCAAGGTTATAAAGTCAGAAATTTCTAATATGATATTAAAATTAATAACAAAGACGGATACCTTTAAATTCAATTAGATATACAAAAACGATAAATATATAAATTATATTTTAATCTTTTATCATATTGACTCTAATTTATATTAATATAATTATCTAACAGGTTTAGTCAAAGGCTTCACAATTAATGAATAAATAATAAGAAACCATTGGACTGGTTCAAGGATTTAAGGTTGAGAGGATCCTTTCTATGAATTATTTCTTATTCAATATTATTTCCTTACGATAACACTTGAATCAAATTCAGGTTTAGTAATATGATCATTTGGCAAATTATTATCTTTCTTTGTGATTTGATTTTTAATATTGTAATAAACTTATTATACAGTATTATAAAAATAAAAGATTTAAATTATTTAATAATATATACAATATATAAATCCTGTATATAAAAATATCAAGTCGTTAACATTAAATACGAAAAGTTTATGTTTCACTATGCATTTCACACGATCAACTTCATAATTCACGTTATTTGAAAATCAAATATAAAAAAATCGAAAATTTCCCCTGATTCAGGTTTATAAACAGGTTTTATTAATAAAAAAAAAAAAGGTGTTTGCGAAATGTGATCGGAAACCGCAATTCTTGGAAGAAAATTTTTAGTTCAAAAATCGAAAGATAAAATAAAATAAATTAGGAAAAAGGAAAAAAAAAGTACAGTTAATAGAGAAATTTTATTTACTTGTTTATATCTTTTTTTTTTTAGCGATCGAAATTTATATACGCTGTTAACATTAAATTTTCATGAATCTCTCATTGATGACTCATTAACACGAGATCATTCTGCAGTCAGAAGTGGTTAATTTTTTTATACTTGCTATTTTAAGTAATAATAAATATGTGATGAACCAAAATATATTAATTATCTTACGCTGATACACCAATTGAAATATCTTACATCATTTTTTTTTTATTTTAAAAGAAACAGAAATCCAAACTCTTAAACACATTTTTCTCCCTTCATACTCCTTATACCTAAAATCAATTCCAAAAAACTTTTCAGCGCCTTTCGTGTTTTTTATAAGGTATTTGTTTAGTAGTGGTTTTCCATTCTAGTTACGAGCTCATCAATATTCGCGAAATATTGCTTGACCTACCAGTTCGATATACCCGGGATGTTCATTTCTATAGACAAGTATTATCCCAGTGCTATAGCGTATTGATAAGAAATTGTCTTTACGAAGTCGTTTCTTTAATACATTGACTCTTAAGATCTGACTCCCAACCGCCCTAAGCACGAATTCCTTACTTTTCAAAATACTTAGGTTACTAATTTAACATTTGTTTTTTTATCATCCTAATAGGCATACCGGTGGAACCGTTTAAACCCTTCTCGCTATTGAAATTTATTTGAACGCGTTTTTCCCATACTTCTTCGCGCTTTTGACAGGTATTTGTTGTATTAGTAGTGGTTTTCCATTCTGGTTACGAGCTCATCAATATTCGCGAAATATTGTTGACCTACCGGTTCGATGTACCCGGGATGTTCATTTCTATAGACAAGTATTATCCCAGTGCTATAGCGTATTGATAAGAAATTGTCTTTACGAGGTCGTTCCTTTAATACATTGACTCTTAAGATCTGATTGCCAACCGCCCTAAGCACGAATTCCTTACTTTTTCAAAATACTTAGGTTACTAATTTAACATTTGTTTTTTTTATATAATCCTAATAGGCATATCGGTGGAACAGTTAGAACCCTTTTCTCTATTGAAATTTATTTGAACGCGTTCTTACCATGATTGACAAGGTATTTGTTATATTAGTAGTGGTTTTCCATTCTAGTTACGAGCTCATCAATATTCGCGAAATATTGCTTGACCTACCGGTTCGATGTACCCGGGATGTTCATTTCTATAGACAAGTATTATCCCAGTGCTATAGCGTATTGATA
>CAJVPP010002914.1:0-13155 GCA_910592005.1 Funneliformis mosseae
TTTTTTTTTTTTTTTTAATTATCTTATTATCTTAATAAGTTGGATAATATAAGATTTAAATTTTTTTTAATTGATAATATTAATTGGCTGAAAAATCGAACAGGATTAGGACGTAACGGTCCATCGTTGTTGGTCAACGGTCGGTCAAAGGCCTTTGACCGACCGACCAGTTAACTGACCGATTTTAACTGACCCGGTTAATAGTAAAATAATTGAGCAGTCTTGATTTAATAGAAAGTTTAAATTTAGTCAAATATTATAATTTTGATTCTTGCTTTAACAATTCTAACATGGCATGGCATTTTTTAAAACTACTTTATCATTTTATTAAGTGACGCAGCATTATCGCAGACTTATTTTTTTTCAAAATTTCAAAATTTTAATTTATAGACTATTAAAATAAAATTTTGATTTTCTTAATTTTTAATACAAAGTGTTTTTGCTGTTTAAAACATGGTGGTTCAGTCTCAAGTTAGTCGGTCAACCGGTCGGTCATGACCGTGACCATTAGCATCTCTAAACAGGATAATATCAACTTACCAGGTTTTTCAATCGTTTTATCATTGTGAAATTCAAAATAAAATTTAGAAATAGTAATACAATTTTAGGGATTTGAGTAGCTTATGTTTAACACAAAATGATATAGAGATTTCATTTATTCGATTATAATTAGCTCAATTGTATATTATTATGGTCTCAGCCTTGCCTTATAATTGCGAGCACACATTTTGGCTAAAGTCGTTGAATATAAAAAAACGACTTTAATTTTTCGCTTTTATTTGAAATTAGAACAAAGTTTCCAAAATAATACATTATTTATCGAGCAGTTTGTAAGGCATATAAATGACTTCAAAAAGTTTGCACGACTACACGAGGCATAACTTTTCCTTATTACTTGGCTAATTTGGGATAAACTACGATAAATTCGAAATTTGTATATTCGGAAAATCCTCTTTTGAAACGTTACGCAGCCTTCTGAAATATTATATTGGATAGAGTAATAAAATTAGGCCATTTATCTTCATATTACTAAACATACCTGCAAGTATAATCTTTACAATAATCTATATAATTGCAGAACCGCTTTTCAATAATTCTTTTTTAATCACGTTCAAAATTTGATATTTCTAATCGTGTCGATTTTTCAATGATTAATATGAATATTGAAGGAAATGCATTTACCATCAAATGAGTTAGATACACAATCCTTTTAGTCGTTTTTAAATATTCAAGTCAATATTAAGATAAAATTATAAAAACTATCAAATATCAAAATTCACAATTATATGCTAAGAGTGCGTAGCGTATAAAAAATTCATATTTGATTTAAATGCAATTAATGATTTAATTTAAATCATTAACGCATGTAAAATGTTACCGAAAAAATAATTTTATAGGACAAAATAAGGAAAGATTAATAAAAAATAACACTTTAATTTGAATGCGAACAATAACATTATATGCTAAGAAAGCTTAATAGTATTTTTTACTTTAAAAAAAACTTTGAACATTGAAATATATAGAAGGTTATTAATAGAGTTATTCAGACAAAGAAGTCAGGTAGGTTTTGCAGAATAATTATTAGTGTATTGAGTTTTTAAAGATTCAGGTTTGATGTCCTTTAAGGAATTTGGTAAATTTGGTAAGCTATTTATTTGCACCAAAGCTTTATTAAGGAGGTTGGTAAGGTTGGTAAACAGGATATTGGAATATTATTGCATTCGAGTATAGTTAAGGATTTTGATAGAGTTTTATAATAATAGAGTTCTATTAAGGAGTTTGGTAAGTTTGGCAAACTAGTTATTTGAGTGTTATAACAATAAAATTCTGTTAAGGAGTTTGGTAAGGTTGGTAAACTAGTTATTTTGTATCACCGCAACTGAGTTTAGTTAAGGAGTTTGGTAAGGTTGGTAAACTAGTCATTTGAGTTACATTGCAATAAAGTTTTGTTAATTTTCGATATCTTTGTAATCCTCCTAAGCTGTTTAATATATCATCCTTATTAAGTTCCGTAATCGTTAAACTATGAGTTGTATCATTGTAAATAATGGCGAATGTTTCATTATTCGAATCTAATTCTTCTGCAGACATCTGATTAAAATTTTGAATTAACCGAGATAATTCTCCATATAATGAATTATTAATACTTAAATAATGTTGTTGCTCAGAAAATTGAAGGTTTGTTTCTTCATTATTAATTTGATCAGGTTCTATTATATTTGATTTTGTAATAATTGCGTTTAATTCATCAACAACTCTGTTCATAACTGGACGATTATCTGGCTCGTTGTCCCAGCACTCTACATTCAAATAAATAATTTTAATGATCGAAAAACATTATATTGAATTTATATTTAGTAATAATATATTTACCAATATAAATGTTTACATAATCTTCAGGTGTACCAGGAATGACGCTTTCTCTGAGTCCATGTAAAATTTCTATAGCTAAATCAATGTCGTATGTCTCACCTTCAACATAAAAAGGAGGACGACCACTCGATATCTCCCATAATAAAACGCCAACACTGTACACGTCACTTTTTTTATTCAACGTATATTTTTGTGATCTATTGTCATTTTTTCTCCGTCCACAAAATCTTTTAGGATCAATATAAGGAATCATACCAAAAAGTTTTGACTGGTTAGTTGCTTCGTCAATTCTTTTCGATAGACCGAAGTCTGCTAGTTTAATTGCACCTTGATGAATTAATATATTGCCGGAATGCTATTACATGTAAATGTAAAATTAAATATTAATGTTTAACTGTAAGATTCTTAATAAACTAAATAAGATATAAATTATGTAAGATACCAGATCACGATGCACAATTCCTTCGTCATGTAAACATGACACGGCACTAGCTAACTGGAATGCCAAGTTGTATTTGCCTTCCCAAGAAAGTTTATCAAAATTGTCCTTCAAATATTTTCTAAAAATATATAAATTAGTTGAGTTAAAAATTTTAAATGTAAAAGTCAAAACACATTCTTTAATTAACTTAATTATTTAAGATGTTATACCTTGGTTTGATGCTGTAATCCCCAAAAAGCGAATGATATTACAATGAAAATCAACCTCCCGTTGAAATTCAAGCTAAATTATTAAGAATATAAATTTTATCTTGATAAATAAAATACAATATTGCATTTGTAATTACCTCACGAGCAAGTTCTTTAATAGTGGCATTATTATTAAAGTCATGTAATAATTTTAATGCGAGGTATTGCTTTGAACTTTTCCAATTTGCACGGTAGACTTTTCCAAAGCTGCCTTTACCAATCTCTTCAAAATTGATAAATGTTTGTATTCGTAGTATTTGATATCTTTCTTGAAATATATTCTTCAAACCATTCATTTGAATTATTGGAAGAATTTTTATTTATTTTTTTTTTTTTAAAATACCTTTGCATTTTGATTTTTTTAGGTGGAATATTTATCAAGCGAAATGGTGAAAAAATGCACTCGGTAAGTCATGCAACATTTATAAGGCACTGCTCATTATGAACGGTGTAACGTTGGGTGTTCCATTATGTAAATCATTTAATTTCTGCCGGCATTAATTTCTACCAGACCAGATAATGGATAACGTTAAGTTTTTAAATATTCTAATTTGATTACGGGTTTCAAGAAAATTTTTTCAAATGTAAATCAACATGCAATTGGTGGCTACACGGAATTCAATCAGCTATAATTAAGATAAGTTGAATTTTAGCCGATTCTTAGCTAATTTCTAATGTATGCCAATTGGATATAAATCAGCTATTAACAAGTTAGGTCAAATTTTAGCTGATTTTGATGTGTATCAATCAGATGTAAATCAGACATTAATCAGCTATAAATAAGATAGGTTAAATTTTAGCTGATTTTTGACATATGCCAATTGGCTATAAATAAGATAGGTCAAATTTAGCTGATTCTTAGCCAATTTCTAGTGTATGTCAATCAGCTAGGCTGAATTTTTGATAATTTGCCGATTTTAGGCTGATTTATCACATATTTGATTTTTTTGATTTCAACCAGTGCTAAGTCATATAAGTAAATTCCAAAGTTTAAGTCCATGTCTATGTCTATTCCTAAAGAAAAAAGGTAAGTTTATTTTTTAAAAAAAGCAATATTAATAAAAAATAAAATAAAATGATCAGATTATCTGATTAATCTGATCATCTGTATAACCTTTGATTAATCTAATATTATCTGATAGATAAATTATTTGCAATACATTCATTCATAATCTGAATAATCCATTTTTTAATTAGATTAAATGATGGATTAAATGAATTTACTGAAACATATCTCTACTATCATTAGACCTATATTTAGCTTAACCTAATTTACTAGTGTATTATATTTTTATTTTGATAATTAAATATAAATAATTTTAAGTATTATAACAGATTTTCAAGATTTTCAATTATATGAATTAAAATAAAAAGTAATATAATTTATTATATTTATGATTGTAAAATATATATAAACTAATTTTAATTTATATACAATAATAGATATTAATAATTGAAGTTTATTAATATGCTTAAAAAGTAAAATATATGTTTATTGGTTAGATTTATAATTTATTTAACATCACTATATTCAAAATCTTTTAATTAATATTATTAAAATATATTTTAATGATAATAGTTCTTATATTAATTAATACTAAATATAACTTTATTACTTTATAGATTGTTACAATATTTAAACTACTTTTCAGATTTATCTTAAAAATTATGTAAAAGTTATATAATATATTATCTATAAACAAATAGTATTTATTTTTATAATTAATAAATTATTGATTAAATATTATGACATTAAATAAGCAATAAATTAATATATGAATTTGTGATCTAATTTGAAAAAAATTTTTAGCCTAAATTATAAGGATATTAGTTATAATTAGTTTATAATCAATAATAATTATAATTGATCTGATATTAGTTAGATAAAATTTCTGACTTTTATTTAATTAATAAAATTATCATTTTCATATAATCTTTAATTTTTCTTTGTAAATTAAAATTTAATTTATATAATTTAATAAAAATTATATTTATTTATTTTATTTATTTAAAGTTTGTGATAATACTATACTAATAATTGAATTATTAAAACACTTAAAAATAAATACATTTATATAGTTTCATTTTAAAGAAAATAATTTAAATAATATATTCTGTTTTATTTATTAAAATATTATTTTTAATTATAAGATTATGATTTAATGATTAATAAAAAGGAGGTATCACGTGACTAATATAATAAATAGCTTTAATATTTTATATTATTAATACTATTAATTATATTTGTTATAATGATTAGTTAAAATAGATTATATTTATTTAATTTATTAGTCTAGAGTGAAGCAAAGGAAGTAAATTGATTTATATAAAATATCTAATATTTTCTTTTAAGTTAAAATTACTCATTTAATATATTAAATTTATTTACTATTAACTTTCTCATGTCTTCATATAAGTTTGATTATAATTCAATAACTGAATCAAGCTTTTAATTATTAGATTGAATGATCAATAGACTAACAGTAATCAATCAATAATAAAATGATTAAAAAATTAAACTTTAACATATTGAATTGGTAATTAATATATTTTTAAAGTAATAAATGATATCAAAAGTTCTCAAAATAAGAAATTTGTAAATATATGTAAGAAATTAATAAAAATTCTCTTTTATACTTAGGTATTCTTATGAACTTGAGTAACTTTTTAAATATAACCAAATTTACATTGATCATATCTTCTCAAATACAAATTACTTAGCTATATTATAATATAAATCTTTCTTTCAAAGGTTAGCTTTTTTTCATTACATACATCTGCAAAGATTTATGAATTAGACCAAAAAATTCTGTCTTATTAAATCTTTATAATTTAAGTAATAAATAGATAAAATATAATTAAAAAAATATACATATATAATATCAATCAAAATTAAGTAATAATATAGATAATAATACAAGTATTAAACAAAAATTTTATTAAGAATAAACAGCTAAATTTTAAGTGTGTTTATTAAATATTTAGGTATAATAAAGTTAAAGATGTAGATATATTTGGTAATCTAATTATTTGAGTTTCTTCAATTTCAAGAAGAATTAAGGAATTAGATAATTTTAATAATGTAGTAATTGAGTTTTAGAACAATAGAGATTTATTAAGAAGTTAGATAAAGTTGGTAAGCTAGATTTTTAGATTAAGAGTATGAAAATTTTATTAAAGAATCAGGTAAAATTAATAAGCTTATTATTTAAGTTTTATAATATCAAAGTTCTGTTGAGTTTCATAGCAATGAAGTTTTCTTAAGGAGTTAGATAAGTTAGTAAATTAGTTATTTTAGTTTTATCATAATGAAGTTTCATTAAAAAAGTTAAATAAGTAAGTAAAATAGTTATTTAAGAATTACTACAATCAAAATTTATTAATTTTTGATATCTTTACAAACTGCTTAAGTATTTAATATATAAGTCTTATTATTCTATAATAGTTAAACTATTAATAGTATTATCATAAATAATTAATTTAAGATTTCTAATTTTTTTTCTAATTTATTAATCATTTCTTACTTTTTTTTAGATACTTTTTCTCTTTCTTTAACCTTTTTTTCTAAATTAATAATAACTTTTTGCTTAACTTTATTTTTTCTTTTTTAATTTATTAATAATTTTTTACTTAACTTTAGTTATTCTTTTTAACCTTTCTTTTAAATATTTGAATTCTGATCTTAAATATTTATTACTTGTTTTAACTTCTTAATTCTTATTTTTAAACTTTTTAGTATTTTTGTAAATTATTTAAAATCATTTTTATTTTATTTTTTTTGTTTGGAATATTATTTTTTTTAAAAAAAATAAAATATAATTAGAAAACTTAATCTTAGATTCTTTCAAATGACTTATCAAAATAAAATTAACTATTTTCTAAAAGAGAACTTGAATTAAATTATTATTTTAAATTTTAACATCATTATGATATATATATATTATTAATTAAGCAATAAAAAAATAATCATTTTAATAAATATTCTCAAATTGCATCTTTTTTAATATAAATGTTAATTTATATAAATACTGCAATTATAAGTATAGGATACTTTTGAAACTTTTGATAATTTTATTCATATAATAAAAGCATAATAGAATTTATATCTTAAAAAATAAACTATAAATAATCAACTAAATAATATTAAATTGATTAAAAATATATTATAATTTTCTTTATATGATTCTTTAAAGATAAATAAATAATATTTAATAATCTATTATTATTTTAAGTTAGAATAAAAAGTTGGTCAAAAGATTACATAGAGATAATAAATGATAGTTATATTTCATTTTACTTGATGAAGAAATTATTAAAATTTGAAGTTACTGAAATTGAATATAAGTTTTAAAATTAAGCTAGATCTATGATTAGTCATTCTTTATAAATTTAATAATACAGTCAACTCTTGTTATAGCGAACTTTAGTTATAATGAATTTTTTGAATAAATATAATAAAAATACTCTTGTTATAGCAAATTGGTCAATCAAATCTCTTAAAATCTTCACTATAGCCTTATAGCGAAGTTGAGATTTAGAACATAGAGTTTGTTATAACAAGAGTTGACTGTAATATTTTTAATTTTAAGATAGATTTTTAAGTTATAATTTTAAATCAGATAAATATATTTTATATATTAATATTTACCTGATATGAAGTTATAATCTGAATTTAGCCAAATTCTTTGGATTATATATTATAAGATTCCATTAATTTTATTTTATATTTTATTTTTTAAAATAAATTAAAATGTAATAAATGATAGCAAATTATATGAAATTAGCTTTATATTTTTTATATTTCAGTAAGATTGTTAAATAAAACCTAAAAGTTTTATATATTATCTAAATGAAAAATGTAAATTTAACGAAATTATATTAAACTTTATTAAAAAATCTGTAAATTTAGAAAAAGGTAAAACAATATCAAAGCTTATAAAAATGCAAACCTATATTAAAATCTTAATAAAAAATTAGTGAAACTATCTTTTAAACTGTAAAACAAGTAAATTTGCCTACAAATATAAAATAAAAAGTATTAATTTTTTAATAAAAAATAAAATATTAATATTAATAATATAATTATTATATAAAAATGTAGTTTAATATATATTTTATCAACTTTATTAAAAGAAATTTAAGTTTATTAAAAAGTTTTATAAATAATTCAATTTTTAAAATTAAGTTTTGAAAAATTTATTATAATAATTTTTTAAAAATTTTCTTAAAATTCATATATTTATAAACTAATTGAATTATTTTACTATTAATAAAAGTCATAAAATTTCTTAGTAAATTATAAAAACTTTAATAATTAAAATTATTTTCATAATAAATTTTATAATATTCTATTATGATTAATATTTAAATTAAATTTTGAAAAATTTATTACAATAATTTTTTAAAAATTTCTTAAAATTCATATGTTTACAAATTAATTAAATTATTTTACTATTAATAAAAGTTATAAAATTTCTTAGTAAATTATAAAAACTGTAATAATTAAAGTTATCCTTTATAATAAATTTTATAATATTCCATTATGATTAATAGTAGGAACAAAAGGGAGGTTCTAGGGTCAAATTTGAAAAAGATATCCAGAAAGATCCTAATCATAGGCCAGAAGTCCTTCTAGCTATATGAATCCATAATATAGAATTCAGGTCTAAAATGACACCTGATGCTCAATTTCGTTATCAATCTCCTTGCTATAAAATTTGAACTTCGAAATCTAAAATCAACCAAATTGATATAACCTTTCTAGCGCGATTTTAAACCCACCAAAGATATCAAAAAAAATATACTATTTTATTTGCCTTTAAGACAAGTCAAGATTAGCAAAAACTAAAGATTTGAAGCCAAACTCGTGGAGACTTTGCAAACCTTCTATGTATACTAATATTTATACTATACTGCTTGCCTTTGAAAGTAAACTCGAATATTGAGAAACGAAGTGATGAAATATTTGAGGCTATGACCTTGTTAAGCCTAAGATGCATACTAATTTATGAGATATCTTAGAATTAATTCTAAAAAGGATTCATTATCATCTAGCAAAGTAAAAAAATTTCATCTAAGCACATCTTAGGTGTAAATTTTTTATATGTGTACAAGAAAGTTAAAAAGCTATAGAATATATTTCAGCATACAAATATTTTCTCAATATACAGAAAACCATTCTTGAACTATTTCAATCCCAACTAGTTAGGGTCAAAAAGTCTAACTTCAGGTAAAAAAAATATGGGATGGATGTAAATTTTTCAGGCCAGGTATAAAATAAATTTGAGATAGGTGTAAAAAAAAAATAGGTCAGGTGAAAATTTTTCTCACTATAGTTCGAAGTAAGTTAGCCTATTTAACCTCTTGATAAGTATCCAAAGCCTTAATCTGAAGCCTATTAATATACTTGGTTACATAATAACTATTAGTATACTTTCTACAAAGGCCAGGTTTAGAGCTAGTTGGCTTACTACAAACCTTGCAAGAAAGACGCTTCTTAGCCTTCTAATGTTCAAAGCATTCTTCAGGCTGATGGCAGGTCCGCCTACAAACAACTTCAGTTCTAAGTAAATAAAAAATCTCATTATATTAATACAAGCATCGGAGAATAAGCACCCTAGGTAAAAAATATATATATCTGAAATAATTATTTATTTTTGAACTAAAGTTTTCGTACTATTAATACAAACATCATAAAATATACACATATATCAAAATGATATCACCATATCCCAGATGTGATAAAGATGACTTTAAAAAGTCTCGTAATCGAACTGCACACTTAAAAAGAAAATTTCCCTGTCAAAAAAGAAAGCCTTATCCTAAACCAGAAGTAATTATTTCAGAGCCTATTCCAGAGACTGTTAACCCTTTAGTGAATATGATCAATGAGAATATTCACGATCTAAAAGTAGGTCCTGGTCTAACTACCCAAGCACATAGAGAAGAAAAGCAATGGAAGCCCCCACCTCATATAAATACAAAGCAATTTAAAACAGTATTTGCAGACCTGTGGTAGGCAATTTATTACTAATGAAGAGACCAAAAAATAGGATTGTGAACATCATAATCCTGATGAAGCTAGGCTTCTAACATTAGTAGAGATTAAGCAGAAAGAAGAAAAGAATAGACAGGAATGTATAGAGAACCTTCCATTGGCTAAAAGGCAAGAATATGAAACAGAAAAGGAATATGCAACTGGTAAGCATTTTTGATCAATTTATAAGGAAGATTATGAAAAAATAGAGGTTACGCTTCCTGAAGGGGATATAGTATTCTTAGAAAGGCAACGTGATCCTGCTAGACAATACAGCTCTCTAAAAGATTTGACTGTATGGAAGGGAATTATTCCTTCATGCAAAAATCCTGCATATGCTTTCAATAAAAAGTAAGATAATTCAAAAGAATATGCAGATGCCCCATACATGCCACAGCTTATGGCATCAGCCCGTAAAGTAATTACAAAGGTTCTTCAAGAAGAGCTACACAGAAAGGATCAAATAAAATCAGCATTAGTCATACGTACCACATATGCAAAATATACTTATAAAGGTTCTGGTGATATTTCAGACCTAACAAAAACTATAAAATCAGTTATCATCATCCATATCATAGAAGTTCAATACGTGAAATCCTTTCTAAGAAATATATAGATAAGCACATAACTCTTTCTGAAGGAGAAATCGATAAAAAGATCGAATCATATCTAAAAAAAGAATCTGGCAAGATCCTCCTTAGAATTGAGATGATATTGATTGAGTTTTATACTTTCTGTCATTCTTATGGGAGATCATACATCCACACCCCAAGAAGCTTGTCAATACTAAATATACTATCAACTCAAATAATTCAGATATTATAGATCCGGCTACAGGCAAGCCAACAGACAATTGTCTTTGGGAGCATTAGGATATTATTTTGCATATCAGGATGGAATTACAGACCATCTTGGTAGACGCATATATCAGGCAAAAAGTCTTCAAAATATTTGGAGAAGATCAAGATAGATGGTATTCCAATGCCCACCCCAGTCTGCCCATGAGTCTTTAATAAGATAGAGGAGATGAATTCAGATATCTCCATTAATGTCTAGGAGTGAAATGAGGAAACAGCATGATCCAAACCTGTAGTTGCTAGTAAGAACTATAACAGATAGCATGTTATATACCTCTTAGCTCTTACAGATATTACCAAAACTGCAGACGAAAAATATGAGCAAAAGAATCACTTTCTTTGGATAAAAAATCATGATGGTTTAGTCTATAAAGATAATGCCCATAAAGTTAAAAAGCATCTCTGCAACTGATGCTTCCACAGCTTTCAGACAAAAATATCCTTAACCAATTATCAGGAGTGGTGTTTCAGATTGGGTGAAGCTCCCCAAAGAGTCACAATGCCAGTGAAAGGGGTCAATGATTTCGAAGAGTTCAAGAATTACAGCTGAATGATCAATTCTCCATGTATTATTATAGCAGATTTTGAGGCAGACAACAAGAAATGGGATTATTCAAGAGGGATAATAAAGCCATTTCAAACTTATGGTAGAAGCATGCGCAAGCTAGCAGAGCAGAAGGCTAATAGTTTCTGCTATAAAGTTCATTAGATCAATTCTGAAGAAACATGGAGTCTCTTCCTATATTGTGAAGAAAATGCTACTCAAGAATTCGTTTGATAGATTGATCAGGAGTTGGTAGAAATCAATAGAGTCTTAGCTATCAAGCATGAGCGAATTATCACAAATGAGGATAAAAGAAAGTTTGAGGAAGCAGACAAGTGCTAGATCTGCAAAGGTAAATTCGTTATAGATAGGGATGTGATTAAGTGCTTGGAAAATCAGTCTGCTTAGCTCACTAGAAAGTTAGAAAAGACTGCTAAGAATTTAGAAGACTGTAAATCCTTAAAAACAGCTATTCTTAAAGTAGTCAAGCAAATTGACTAAGCTGAGGCTATAGATGATAAGGTCTGGAAACACTGTCATATTACAGGTAAGTTTTGTGAGGCATCTCATAAGTTCTGCAATCTCAAACTCCAGATCGAGTCATGAAAGACCCCAATTCCAATCGTATTCCATAACTTTTGGAGTTATGACTATCACTTGATATATGAATCTGTCAGACGATCAGCTAATGCTCTTCATATTCAAGTCATAGCCAAAATATTTGAGCGATATAAGTCTATGAAGGTAGGTCAGCTCAAATATATTGATAGCAAACAGTTCATGAATACTAGCTTGGCAAATCTTGCAAAGAATTTAGGTAATGATAAGCCTATAACAAAAAAGTATTTTATGAATTTAGGCTATACAGAAGAGCAAATTTCTTTAGTATGCTGTAAAGAAGTATATCCCTATGAGTATATCAATTCTCACGAAATATTCTTGGAGACAGAACTCCCTTCTATTCACGAATTTCATGGTATTCTTAGTGGTAAGATCACCCAAGAGGATTATCTTCATGCTCAGAAATTGTGAAAGGAATTTGGGTGTAAAAATCTAAGCGAGTACCATGATCTCTATCTTATAACAGATGTACTCAGTCTTACAGATATCTGGACTGCATTCTGAAAGACATCTATGAAATATTATGAGCTTGATCCCAGTCATTATGTCTCTGCCCTATCTTTATCCTGGGATGCTATGCTTAAGATGACAGAAGTTAAGATTAAGCTATTTACAGAAATGGCTATGCATGACTTTGTAGAAAAGGCCAAGCGTGATAGTATAGCTATGGTTGTACATTGATATTTTAAAGCCAATAATCTGAAAATGGGAGAGGCTTTCGATCCATTCTAACCCACGACTTGGGTCACATATATCGATGCAAATAATCTTTATAGTTGGGCCATGAGTCAATTCTTGCCTATAAGTGGCTATAAGTAGATTGCTAATCAAGAGTACTTAAGGAAGAATTCTACCATGCAAAAGAAATACCTCGAAATAATTCTAAAAACTAAGGCAGATGCGTTATAAGGATATTTCTTAAATATCAATGCATACTTCTCTCTAAAGATCCATAACTAGAGGTCTGAATCGGTCAAAAATTTTGTAATCGATTAATCAATCGTTCATAAAATTTATAATCGATTATTATTCAA
>CAJVPP010002915.1:0-13151 GCA_910592005.1 Funneliformis mosseae
TACAATTATTTAATTTTGCAGTTCGACAAAAATAGATTATTGTGATCAATTTGTAATTCACTGTTATACGTAAATACGTGCATGAAACAAACCAAAAATCATTTGTGTCCACAAGATTGAAGAAGCAATCCATTGGCTCTATTATTCTCTGTATTAAAAAACCAAAAAAGGAATATCCCCATTCTTTAATTAAATAAAAGATTCCTTTCTCTATTACAATGCCTTAATTGAAAATTCTAGTGTCAATCATTCATGTAACATAGTTTCGAAAATTTACAATTATTTAATTTTGCTGTTCGACAAAAATAAATTATTGTGATCAATTTGTAATTCACCGTTATACGTAAATACCTGCATGAAACAAAACAAAAATCATTTGTGTCCACAAGATTGACGAAGCAATCCATTGGCTCTATATTCTCTGTATTAAAAAACCAAAAAAGGAATATCCCCATTGTTTAATTAAATAAACTCTATTACAATGCCTTAATTGAAAATTCTCGCGTCAATCATTCATGTAACATAGTTTCGAAAATTATTTGTTTTACTCAAAAAAAAAGAGCAAAAAAAAGCGTTACCTTATACTACAAAAAAAAAAGTGGTCCCGACAGTATATATATACCTGCTAGCTAACTTTTTCAAAAAAAAAAAAAGATTTAAAAAAAAAATAATCACCCTCCTTCATAATAATTATTAACCACATTAAATGTATCGATCCTCTAAGAAAGTGAAATTGATATCAACCTGTGATGTCTGCCAATTTCGCAAGGCTGAATGTGATAAGGAACGACCAGAGTGCAGTACTTGTAAAAAATCCAATATAGCCTGTACTTATGAGCGTGCTGCTTTCGTTAAAGCATTACATGATAAGCAAATTGAGGAAAAAGACGAATTCAATCATTTAACGCAGTTTGGACCATTATATGATGAATCAGATTATTTATCGATTGTCAATGAAAATCAGCAGAATGTCGATAATGTTCCCGTAAGTTAATTTTTTTTTTGATCTTAGTATCAAGTTAGATAAGATTTTTTTTTTTAATCGTGATCACTTCTAATCAATATAGGATAACACTTTAGATGAATTTCCTCAATGTTTTGCCGATTTCCGGCAGGTTTGTTTTTCTTTTTTTTTCCTCTTTTTTTGACTGGTAAAAAAAAGACCAACCTTATATAATGAATTTTGTGCTCTGACAGAACGATTCTACTGAATCCGAACGAAACTGCGCAATTCCAACCAACCCTACCACATCTCTCGCCTCAGTAATCGTCACATCAACAGCCACATTCCCACTAACAACCGAAACAACTGAATCAACGCGATTCGATTTATCCGATATCGAACAATCTACCTCATCAATATATAATATTCTTAATGATTTACCACCACAATCATGCGAATTTCTTCTTAACCAGTATAGGTTTTGAGATTAGAATATTCAATGTTGGACATTTTTATTTTATATTTATTTTATATTTAGCGGTCATTTTATGAAATTTTTCATTCTTTTTTATATTATTTATATTATCTTTATAAAATATATTTCTTTATTGTATAAAAATAAAATACGAATACGGTATTTTACAAATTCTTAAAATACCCCAGGTAATTTATAAATATATAAATCGCATCACGAATCATGTCGCGAAATAAATAGTTTTCAGTAAATTTTGATTTACTATCATATTAGTCAATGCATTTGAAATATCAAAAAAATAAATTCCTAAGTAAAAACATTTTATTTATTATAATTCAATATTTTTAATATTAAAAATTGTCTAAGCTCCTGGATTAATTAGTAAAATTGAGGGTGTGGTACGATGTGTATATAACATCTAATCTGTATAACTTATATATGAAGCCGAAATTAAAATCTAAAAGTCGAAATATTTCGATTTGAAGATCGAAATTAAAAGTCGAAATGCATTAAAATGGTTAAAATGGTTGAAAAGTTAAAAATACAATTTAAAAATCATGGAAAAGTAAAAATTAAAAAAAAAAAAATACTATTACTATTACTATTACTATTACTATTACTATTATTATATTATTAAAATTTTGCATTTATTAATGCATCATTATTACCATGATCAAAATTAAATTAAAATCAAATAATTTTTCATGATTATTTCATTTTTAATTTCTGATCTTTCATTTTCATTTTCATTAAGATTATTCTCATATTTAATTCTTCTTTATAATTCTACGATTTTGATTAAATACTTGAAAGGTTATTCTTTAATAAAATCTGAATTGATATAATTCATTATTTTTGTATTGTAACAATTAGTATAAAGCATAGTGAAGGACTATATTTTTCTACAAATGTCTGAATGTTCATCCGCTCAATAATTAAGTCAATGCTAATTGGCTTTTGCAATATTTTTTTGGTTAAAATTGTTTTAGACTTAATAACAGTCTCAGTTTCCTAATAAATATACAATTTTGCTATTGCCTTTATCCATTTAATATTTAAATTATTTTAAAAAATTTAAAATTAATTACTTTATAAGTACATTAATTCTAAAACAAAAAAAAAAAGATCTTTTACAACTATGTGATATTATTAAAATATTTTAATGCTAATATTTGAATAAAATTACCATATTTTATAAATGTTACCAAGTTTTTACACTCTTATAATTCTGATACATATAAAAATTTATAAGGTTTTATTTAGCTTTTATAAACTATAAGTTTGATTTACTAAATAATTAGATGAATTTTATCATCACCCATAAAAATCAAAAATTTAATAGCTAAATAGTAGACTTTTTTATTTAAATTCTTTTCTTAAATAATATCAATATATATACTATATATTAAAAAAATTATTAAATATTTAGTAGCAATCAAAGTATTATATCACTTAAATAAAAAATTTAAAATAGTAATGATTGATATTTTTATTAATAATACTTAAAGAACTATTTTTTTGACATATTGGTTACATATATAGTGTAAAAAGCTAAAATATATTATATTTTTCTTAAATAATTGTCTTAACAAAATAGATTTTATTCTTTTATTAAAGAATTGTATTTGCTTCTAATTAGGATATAGAAGGTCTAATAAAGTTCAGTTAAAGTTCTAAAACCTATAGGTTCTAATATATAGATAGATTGATTTAGACTTTATAAAAGTTCTGTAACTTACATAGGACTGTAATCAAGATTAAATTCAGTCTGTTAAATAATATTTATTTTAGTATCTGAAGGTATTATATTTTAAGATTGAAAGCTATTGGAATCTTTCAATTCTTTCAATTTCAAACTATTCAATACCAATAAATTTTATTTAGAAATTAGAAAATTTTCAAAAATTTTTATAAAAACTTATAATTTTTCATTTTTTAAATTGACATTATTTTATAATTTCCATTTTATTAATAATTATAATGACGCTAGATTATGTACTTTTTTTTTCTTTTAAATAATACTTTTCTTTTAAAATTCCAATATGTAATTAAAAAGTTTTATTAGAACTAAATACCTTCTTAAATTTCATATATTTCACGTTATAGAGTTGAGAATTTACAAAATGAAATTATGTGATATTTCAATAAATAATTAAAGAAATATACAATTAAATAAAAGTTTAATGGATAAATATTTAATTAAAAACTAAAATATAAAATACAAATAAATATTAGCCAATAAATAAAATACTTATTGAAAGAAAAGGATAAATTACTCACCAAAATAAAAGAATAAAATACTTACTGAAAAAAAGGTAAATTACTCATTAAAGGAAAAGGATAAAATAGTTACTAAATATCAAATAACTTCCAAATAAAGAAAACAAAAGAAATTTTAAAAAGAAAATATGATATCATAAATTATATTATAAAAAAGACAGAAATAACAGAATACTTAGACAAGAAATAATGAAAATAAAAAAATAGTTAAATTAGGAATAATAGAAATATCAGATTAGTTAAAATAAAATATCAGAAATATTAGAAAACTATAATGAAAAATAATAATAATAACAAAATTTAGAAAAAGATTTTACAAAAATTATAAAAATGTTGGAAGAAAAAAATAAAAAATGTAAAAATAAAAAATTAGAATATCTAGAATATACAGAATTAGAAAATCAAGAAATTATAGGATTTATAAAATTTCTCTATATAAATACAGATACCAGAAGATAATAGTCTTAGCTTAGATTAAGTTTGATTTTAGGGAATATAGGGTAGATCTTCTTTTATTAATCCTATAATATGAAAGTAACAATAATTTAGAATACTAGAAATAGACTAAAAAGAATAAATAAAACTATAAGATAATAATAAAATCTATTGAAAAAATATATGAAGATTCTGATGATAAAGAATTAAAGGATTAAGGAAAAGAAGATTTACTGATAACATGAATTCTACTGATATCAATAAAATAATTGAATGGAGGGTTAATAAAAGAAATAAGAAGAAACTAAAGAAACAGAAAAATATTGAAGACAATAAAAAGATAAATGAGATATTGACAATGATAATTTATGCTGAGTATTTTAAAAATTAAAGATAATTGAAATTATAATTAAAAGAAAATATTAATAATACAGAAAATAAAGATTTAAAAAATATTATAATCTTACAATAAACTTTAAAGATTAATTGATAATAAAGAATATAAGAAGATAATAATATTATGATATTTTGAATTAATAAACTAAATATCTTAAACTAAACTACTTTAATGAAAATAAGTTTCTTGGATAAATAAAAATTAATTTGTAAAACAAATTCTCTTGAAGATGAGTAGCAGAAATAGTTCAGAAAAGTACAGTTCTTGTTGAAGCTAATGAAATCATAAAATGTCATATATTTGTAAAATACAAGTTTTGATAATTATAAAGTAAAAAATTCTAATCCTTTTTTAATCTAACTTTTTGAACATAATAATATATGAGATGTATCTGATTACAATCTATTTCTTATATAAGTTGTAGTATTACTTACTATAGAATAAGCCTACTCATATACAACACTTGTAACCTGAATAGATAAGTAATCTTATGCTATTGCTTCTAATGCTAAAAAATTTTGAAAGTATGCTTTTCACTATAGTAAAAATGTATTATTATTATTATATAACAATATAAGATACCAATCAAGTTCCTTAGAAATTCTAGATAATGTTCTTGTAATACTTAAAGCAATATTATTATTTAATTTTTTTCTCTTTAATTAATTAAAGTATTCAAAAATACTTATTATTTCATCATTATTTTGATTAATTATAGATTAAGGTTATAGTATATGATACTTAGTTAAGCAATTTTTGGCGGCATTAATTGCTTTAGTTGATTCTTCTCCAATAGCAAATAAAGTAAGTTTTGTATATAGATCTAATATTACAGCTACTAAGATAAAAGAATCCACTATATCTTAGTATTGATCTATTTTTTGAAGCATTGATAATGCTAATTCATTTTAACTAAATCCTTTTTTTCTAATATAATTATCTAGATTCTAATAAATAAAAATCTAACATTAGAGATTGTAGAATAAAAAAAAATTAAAAATAATACTGTTATCTTTTCTAATAGTTCAAATAAAATAAGAATATTCTATTTAATTTAAAAAAATTAATTAATGTAAAAAGGATTTTATATTATTTATTATTATAAAAAAATATTTGAAGTTTTCAAACTAAATACTTACATTTAATTTTGTCTATCCTTATATATCTGGTATTAAATTCTTAATATCTTGATCTGTTGCAGCTAACATTTCATTAAAACACAATATTTTTTGAAACTTTATAATTATATAATAGATATTATTCTATCTGGTTTCTAATTATTATTTATAATACTGCAAATTTTCTACTAAATATAACTTTTTCAAACTATTATATCTTCAAGATAAATGTTTAATTTTTTCATTATATCATAAACTTTAATAATTTCTTCATTAATAATGTTAATTTCCTACTGTGCTAAATTTAAAATATCTGTAAAGTACCTATAGTATCAAAAAATTTAATCATTAAGTTCTTATGTAAGTTTTTCTGCAATTATTCTTCAATAAACTACTATAGCTGCTTTATTATCAGTAATTAAAACTAAAGTTTTTTCAAGTAGATTAAATTCTTTTAAAACTAATTTTATTTTAATTGCTATATTGATTTCAGTATGATAAGTAATAAATGAAATAATATTTAATAAAAAATTTTTTAGATTCTAATTATGTTGATATAATAAATTGATAAATTAAAAAATATATTATTATTATAATATAAAAGTCTACATATCTATTGTTAAAGATACCAAAGTTTTTAGTATTTTTTCATTTTGAAAATTAGTATTTTGAATCAAATTTATTAATCATAATTTTAAATATAAATTTTTAATTGAATGAAAAGATTGTATATTATCAATTACTCACTCTATTATTGCAATATCTTATTTTTTTTTTTCTTTTTCAAACCAAGAATCAGTTCACCTGAAATTCAAAGTACTTTGATTTTTTCCTATATTTTTTTAACTTTCTCTATCTTTATTTTATATACAAATTCTAAGTGTTATTTTAAAGTTGAAATTTTAGTTTTTTTTTCAAAAATAGTTTGACATTTACACATTTACAACAAACTGGACTTTCTAGATATTGAATTATTTGTTTATTAAAATATTTTTATATTGGTAAAATTTGATGAGATTGAGATGAACTTTCATTCTTACTATTATTATTATTATTATTTTTTTTATTTTTTCTAAAAGGTAAAGATTCAAGTTTATTAATATTATCATAATTTTCAAAACCTTCAAAATCATAAATCAAATAAGATATTTTTGCTAAAAATTTTAAAATGCAAAACAAAATTTTAATGATAAGAAAACATGATGCATAATACTAATTAAAATTTATATATTATGTGATTATATAGTTAACTCTTTCTATAACAAATTTTGATATAACAAATTTTACAATACAACAAACTTTCAGTGTTAGACAGATTTTTAAATATAAAAAAACCTTATTATACTGAATTTGATAATTAAAAATTCATATTATATTTAACGAATTAAAGTCAAAAAAATTATATATAAATAACCTTTTATATAATAAATTATCTCTATAATAAATTTTTTTGATATAATGAAAAAATGAATAAATATTTGCATTATATATTGTGGCTTGTATTTCATAATTTTTTTTATATATTTTATTTTTTACATATTTTTTTTTCTTTACATAATATCAAAAGTAAACTTAAAGAAACAACTTAATAAATCTACTAATAAACAAGATAAACCTTTAAAAAAAAATTTCTTATAGCTGTATAAAAAAAAGAACTTTGTTTGAAAAAAATATCATCACCTTTTTTAAAACAAAAAGACTTAGCTAATGAATATAATGTTAGTGAAAGTATGGTAAGTAATATTTTAAAGAAGAAAGACCATTAGCTTTTTATGAATATTAATTTATACCAAACCAATTTGAATCATGATAAGAAAACTCATTCTCTCTTATTGAAGAAGTGTTAATAATTTAGGTAGATAACTCACTCAAAGCTAACTTCATTATTACAGTATTTTTTCAATAAAAGCCTTGAATTTTGCTTTTTTATTAAAGGAGAATAAGTTTAAAGGATCTATTAGTTGAATAACCAATTTTAAAAATAATACAATCTTAAACAGTATCATATACATAGGGAAGCTACAAGTACACTGCTCAAAGATCTCAAAATAATAAGAGAGAATCTCTGGCAAATATTAAAAAATTATAATTCTAAAGATATATTTAATTGTGATAAACAGGACTATTTTGGAAGATAAAACCATATTGAATGATATCAAACAAACAAACATCAGGAAAAAAATAATCAAAGGATCATATAATAATTCTATTCACATACAATGCACAAAGGTGAAAAGCTGACACTTTTGTTCATACATAAGTATGAAAATCTTAGAGTTATTAAGAATATTGATAAATAAATACTTCCAATCAAATACAATTAGAACTAAAAAAGTTAAATGCAGGTTTTAATCTGAAATGATTACATAAAAAACCTTAATACAAAAATGAGAAGATAAAATCAGAAAATTCTTTTTCTTATGAACAATGCTCTAATATATGCTTTTTATAAAATTACCTATTTAACTAATATTACTATATAATTTCTTCAATCTTGTGATTAAGGTATCATAAATCATTTTAAGATAAGAAATGTAATTGATTTAATAATTTTTTAGTTAAAAATATAATTAACATTATTATATTTTATATTTTATTTATACTTAATTTTAATTCAACTTATTTTAGGCATAATATTAAAAGCTATATTTACAAAATCAGGTTAAAACTTTTGATAAATTTAATAAATACAGTATCAAACCCTTTGAAATTAATATTAAAAAATGTATAAAATACATTTATGATTTTTGCCAAATTTATAAAAAATTTTGACTACAAGTATAAGATAATGTTACAAATAAAATAATTAAAAATTAGTAGATTAAAGCAGATATTTTACCTAATAATAATTATAAAAATGAGAATAAAATTAGTATCAATATATTATTTGAATTTAAATGGTTAAAAAAGATGGAAGAAGTTCAAGTATTAATCAATAAACTAAAATTGACAATTCTTTTTTTTATCAAAGAATTTGTTAAATATAATAAGTCTGAAATTATAGATGAAATAATATTTGACAAAAAAATTTTAAAAGCAGTTTTACCTAATCAAGAAGATGAAAGAGAGAAAGATTCTTTATCACCAATAATTACTTTTGGAAAATTTATTGAGACTTATGATAAAGTAATTTTATATTTGAAGCAACAAAAAAAAACTTTTGATATGATAAAAAAAGAGTTAAAGTTTATTAAAAAGCTTAGAAAAGAAGCTTTAAAATAATAGTTTGTCTTTTCAAAATAAACTCATTTTGATAAATTTATTACTATAATTGAATAGTAATTTAGAAGGTTATACAATAATATTTACAGTTTTTTTTTACTTTTTACAAAATAAAATAATATTATAGTTACAAAAAATTTTGATATATTAATTAAATAATATCTCTGTAATCATATTAAAATTTTGTTAAAATTTTATTGAAATTATGTTGAAATTGTATTGAGAAATTACATTGTTTTTATTAATTTTTGACCAATTTTTGTTAAAATTATGTTAAAATTACTTATTAATTTTTTTACTAAATAATTTTATAATGATTTTTATTTATCACTGAAATGATAATTTGTTATTGTATATTTACTTTAATTATCTAATATATTATATTTATTAATTTGCATAAGTTATTTTTGGATTAATCTAATATGATGTATTATATTTTGACTTTTTGTTTTTAATACAAATTAGAATTTCAATCAAGATTATATTATTTCAATTATGAGTAAAGAATTTTACAAAATATTAAATCAAATGAATAAATTTATTTATAAAGAAAAGTATTTTTATCATCATATAATTTTCACTTTTTAAATATTAAATCCACCTTTATATTACTTAATTTACTCCTTTAAATCTTTTTAAATTAAATGCAAAATGATCACAAGAATAATTTGGGAAGACAGCAAAATCAATTTATTAGTTAAGGAAAGAAGGAGAAGAAATGAAGAATATCATATTAGATATAAAGAAAATAAAACAGGTTCTAGAAAGTGTAACTTAATAAATTAATTGAAGATATAATACAGCATATTTAACTTATTAATGTAAGTTGAAATAAAGAAATTTAATATATAATTATAACATAAGTAAATAAATGAATAATAATATAATGATAAATATAACTTAACGGTATAATTAATATTTTTTATGACTTTTGCAATTATCAAAATAGAGCAAAAAAAGATAGAAGGTGGACCTATACTATAGAAAGATTATATAACCTCTTTAGGATTTGATTTTAAAATAGACCAGGTAATAATTAAAATGTTTAAATAATTTTTTAGATTTATATTAAATATATTTACTTTTTTAAAATTGAAGTACACTCGAAAAAAATTATAATTTACCTACTACAAGGTAAAATCATAATATACCTGCGAGGTAATACTTTAAATAGTTTAATTTAGTCTGAATTATAGGCCAATTTGAAACTGAACTGAACTGTAAACTAGAAAAAATCTAAACTGAATTGAAAATTTTAGATTAATCCAAAATTTTAGATGGTTTGTTCTAAATAAACGATAAAAAATCATTCAATTAGAATGATAATATCAATTATTTCAGACAAATGATAAGAAAATTATTCATTTGGAATGATAATATTAATTATTTTAAATGAATAATAAGAAAATTATTTATTTAGAATGATAATATTACTCATTCTAGATGAACGATAAGAAAATCTTTCAATTAAAATGATTAAAATAATCATTTCAAATGAACAATAAAAAAATCATTCATTTGGAATTATTGAAATTATTGTTCCAAACAAATAATAAAAGAATAGTTCATTTAGAATAATTGAAATTATTATTTCAAATAAATAATAAGGAAATCGTTTATTTAGAACAATAATTTCAACTATTCCAAATAAATGATAAAAAAATCATTCAATTAGAATAATTGATATTATCATTTTAAATAAACAATAAAAGAATTATTTATTTAAAATAATTTAAATTATCATTCTAAATGAACAATAAGGAAATTGTTCAATTGAAATGATTAAATTATTATTTTAAGTGAATGATAAAAGAATCATTTATTTAGAATGATTGATATTATCATTTTAAATAAATGATAAGGAAATCATTCAATTAGAATGATTAAATTATCATTTCAAATGAATAATAAGGAAATTGTTTATTTAAAATGATTAAATTATCATTCTAAACAAATAATAAAAGAATTATTTATTTAGAACAATTGAAATTATCATTCTAAATGAATAATTTTTATATTGTATAACTATTCAAAATTTTAGATTAATCTAAAATTTTCAGTTCAATTTGGATTTTTTTCAGTTCAGATTAGATTTATAATCTGAAAAAAATCTGAATTGAACTGAAAATTTTTAGATTGATTTTTTTGCAATCTAAAACTGAACTGAAGTTAATCTGAACCAAAAATTTTCAAATTAATCTGAACCATTTAGAGCTTTACTGTGAGGTAAATTAAAATAGATAGCAAAATTGTGATATATCTGTAAGGCTTGCAAGATAATAAAAATTTTGTTTTTTTTGTTTCGTTCGTATAATTTTATTTTTTTTTGTATTGTTTATTTAATTTTATTTTTTCTTTTTATACCATTTGTTTAATTTAATTTTTTCTTTTCATTTAATTTTTCTAATTTTATTTTTTCATTTCATTTTATTTTTTTAATTTTATTTTATATTTTCTGTTTATTTGTTTAATTTCATTTTTTCATCTTATCTCGTTCACTTAGTTTTATTTTATAGTTTTATTTCAGTTTCTTAATTTCATTTTTTTATCTCATTTTATTTTCTTTTCATTTCATTTTTATTTTTCTTTTATTTTATTTTTTATTTTATTTTAAAAAAATGATAAATTAAGTTTTTTTTTAAAAAAAATTAAGTAAATTAATAAAACTATCATATAACGATTAATAGATTATATATTAAAATAAAATGACTAGAATTTATAAAATAACGTAAAATTATTTCTGAAAAAATTATATTATAATAAATTATATTTGTATAATGAAATCAGAAATTATTTACTATAATGAATAATTCATTATAGCATTAACAAAAATTCTTATAATAAAAACCTGATCAGTTAGATTGGTAACTTTATTATATTGAAATGTAATTGTAATTAAATTGTAATATGTAAAGATTTGCAAAATTAAACTTTAATTTATATTATTTATTAAAATATTATATACAGTCAACTCTTGTTATAACGAACTCTATGTCCTAGACCTCAACTTCGCTATAAGGCTATAGTGAAGATTTTAAGAGATTTGATTGGCCAATTCGCTATAACAAGAGTATTTTTATTATATTTGTTCAAAAATTCGTTATATCAAGAGTTCGCTATAACAAGAGTTGACTGTAAAGATTAAATTGTGACCATCTATATTAAGTCTCAAAAATTAAGACTAGGTCTTATCAAGATTAAAATCAAAAACTAAATCCTAAAGTCTTAGACTTAAACTTTTCCATTTCCTACTTCTAATATTCAGTTAATTTTACAAAAAATAATAAGTTAATATTACATTATATACATAACTTTTTTCTTTTATTATATAAATTTTTAAAGTATAAAGTTTTAAAAAATAATACTAAAAATATTGTTATATTCAGTTTTTTTTATTTATATATTTATAAATAAATTATATTTAAGTAGAAAGTTTTGATTAAATAAAAATAAAGTAATAATGATAAATATTTATTTAATATTATTAAAATAATAGTATTATTTAATATAAACATTCTACATTTTTACTTTAGCAATATTTTAAGCACAATTACTAAATTTTATTTAATTAAAATTATGCAAATATAAAATAATTATATAAATATTAAATAATAAAAAATCTAATTAAATCAGAAATTAAAAAATAAAAAAAAAAATAATAATAAACAAAGTTATATATGTAAAATTACAAGTTAAAATGATGAAAATAAAAATATTATAAAGGTATAAATATATTTTAAGATAAATGTAAATAAAAAATATAATAAGAACAAGTATAAATATTGAGTTATTTAAGGATTTTTAGCTTATATATATAAAAAAATATTAATTAAGCCAACCTGATATTTTAAATATTTTATTATATTAGCATTTTAATAACATAATATTCTGATTACCTGATATTTTGACATTCTAACACTATATCAATCTGGCAAATAACCTTCAAAGAACTAATTGCAAATATTAAAAGTAATTTTTATATAAAATTATAAGATTTTAGTTAAAATTACATTTAATTATAATAATATCTTATTAATCACTATTCTATAAAAAATAATACTTTAGAGTATCTTTATTATTTTTTTATGGTTTTATTTTAAAGTTTATAAGAATTTGGTAAATTATATAAAAGTGGAAATTAATTAAACAATTAATTGATAATTTTTTTAGAAAATATATATACAGTAGTGGTCATAAGTATTCAACCGCTAATATTTTCTAAAATCAAGTAATAACATCCATTAAAATTTTCCAAAATTTAAGTTCAATACCAATGTTGAT
>CAJVPP010002916.1:0-13150 GCA_910592005.1 Funneliformis mosseae
TTAATAAAATTTTAATATTTAATAAATTTAATAAATAAAATGTATCAATTATTGATGCTGAATTGCTTGTCTAATTGAAATTGATTAGCATTGATTAATGTCTGAATTGTTGCTGAATTGATACTAAATTAAGGCTAATTTTAGACTGATTTATAGTTAAATTTAAATTCTGAATGATCATGTCTAATTGGGATCAATTGGCATAAATCAGCACCTGTTTGTGCTAATTGAAAAACATGGTAAATCATCTGTAAATAGTATCAAAATTGGCCTAAAATTAGCTATCCTATTTTTAGCTTATTTGAACTATTTCAACTAGTGATATTAACTTTATCCTAAGAAATTAAATATAATACAATTTCAGAAACTAAAATTTTTTGCAAAATTTTACTGGATTTTTAGAAAAAATTAATTCATATAGGTTGATTGCTAGAAAAATCAGATTCTGAAAATTTTTTAACAAAATTAAGATTTTTATTGTATTTTAGTTTTTGATATTATTAAATTAAAATGATTAAGCTCTTAATTTTAGTTAAAAATTTCTCAGAATCTGATTTTTTTAAAAACACTTCTATATATTAAAATATTATTAAATAAGAAAAGTTTTGTAAGTACATCACTAATAATATTTAATCTTTTTGAATTATAGTATTCTAGTTATACAAAAAATTTAATATAATTAATATAAATCCTTATAAATTCTATAAGTTAAAAAATTTTTTACTTATCCTTAATTTTTCAAATCGATTCATTAACACTATTAAGATTTTTACCTTCCTAGTCTCAACTTCTTTACATATTTCTAAGGAAAAATTTCAGTAATAACTATCAATTTTCTTATTAATAATATTAATAAGTTCATCTTTCATTTAAATTATTTGATCTTTAAGTAATTCAAAATTAATTTCTGTAGGATAACTCTTTTGAATACTATTAAAAATACTGTAATTGTTATTTCTGTATAATGAATTTCACAAATAAGTATCAGTTTTTATTTGTAGGTTTTTTTAATGTAAAAATAAATAAAATTACATTATTGAATATTCAATAATTTTTTTTTTTTAAAAAAAATATATTTACTATGTTATTTTAAAATTTTATTTAATAAAAAACGAATCTTTGATAAAAGTAGATAGAATAAAAATTCTGAACAAAAAAGACATTTACTACTTATTAATAAATTAAATGTATTATTATTTATATAATAATATTTAAAAAACCTGAAGAAAAAGGTAATGTATTTAATATATTTATATTATTATCTCTTTGACTTAAATTATTTTAAATTTTAGCTTATATAATTATAAATATAAAATTAAAAAAAAAGATTTTAGGTGAATTTTAAAGATATAATATATTTAGAATATTTTCTTTTCCTAATTATTGTAAAAAATATATAATTTATTTATTTAATATTAAATTAGAAAGATAGGCAAAATAAAGTGAAAATAGTTTATACTATTTTATAAAATAAAATAAAATAAATTTAAACTATTTTTTACCTTAATATTGATAGGTTTTTACTTTTAAACCTTAAGAATTATTTTTTTTTTTTTTTTCTTATTTTTCAATTTTATTTGTCTAAAATATATTTTGTTAATATAATACTAATGCAGATCTTTTAGAGATTTAATAGTTTCAAGTTAGCTTTTAATTCTTATTTTTGAAATGCATTCTTAATTTTTATTTAAAGTAAATATACAAATTAGATTAAAAATACAATTATTTTTTGATTTTAATATTGTTAGAATTTTAATTTTTTATTATTTTAAGATGATTTTTATGAAGTAAAAAGAGAAATTTCTTCTTTTACTGATTTATCGAATAATAAATAAAAATTTTTAACTGTTTTAAATTTAGCTTTTATTATTTATTAAACTTTATATTAAAGTTTAGTTTAAAAGATAATAATCTTTATGATTATTTTCTTCAATATTGGTATTTTAATTTTCACTATAATATTTCTAATTTTCAATATTATTATAAAATATTTTATACATTTTAATTAATATATTATTATTAGGATCTTTTTGTCATTTTATAAAAAATAAATGTCAAGAAATTTCTTCTAGATTTAGTTGTATGGCAATTTTAAAAATGTGATGATATATAATTTCAAAAAAAAATCATGTAATAATATGAACATGAAAAATGTTTATTTTTTAAATAATATTTAATGATCCTTTCTTTTTTTTTAATTATTAAATCATTCTACACAAATCAAAGCTTTTTCATCATTATTATTATAAAGAAAAATAAAACATTAATTTATTACTTAAATAATTTTTTAAAAATAAAATCAATTTCTTCTTTACCTATTAATTTTCTCACTTTTATATAATATGCATTAAGAAAGTTACTTTTGAATCTTCATTAATATATATTTTGTTAATAATTTTGAAGCTTATTTTTTATAAAGACTTATTATTAATAATAAAATAACTTTATTATCTTTACAAAATCTTACTAATTCTAAAGTTGATTTAAATGCTTTTAAAAATTTATTAAAGATGTTATAGCATCTATATAGTATTTCATGAGACTATTCATAAACTTTCTTTTTTATGTTATAAATATATTTACTATAAATAATTGTTTATTATAATATAATATCCAACAGGTTAAATTTTTATTCATTTATTTAATATTTTATAGCTGATGGATATTCTACTTTTAATTAATTTCACTTTTTTAAAAAATCATCTTCATTATAATTATTAATATATTGATAAAAAAGCTTTATAAATTCAAGCTATTTAAATCTCAAAATACTATTAAATTTTTAATCACATTTTTTATAAAATGCTATTGTTAAGCCTAAATACTATATCATTAAGATAACTAAACTTATTTGCTAATAGGAAGTTTAAGTTATAAACTATAAAAGAAATAAACATGAATTTAATTCAGTTAAAAGGTCAGGTTGTCTTTATTGATGATTTATGTTTTTAAGGAAACAATTATTGGCAAAGATATAGTTTGTATGTTATTAAGAGTATACTTTATTAATTGTATGATAGAAACTTGTTAGTTTGTCAAGATGACAATACAAGATATTTATATAAAATACAGTTATAAGAAAAAGATAATAAATATAATAAAGAAAATGAATATAATTATAATAATAAATAAAATAATAATAAACGTTATAAAAAATATCATAATAATAGCCGTGATAACTATGATAGTAATGAAATTAATGAAAATGATGATCATGATTTTCTTAGTAATTATTGATGACATTAGTTAGCACAGTCATTTAGTGATGCAAACGGGTTATCACTAATACTATAAATATAAAGTATGCTTTATTTTATATGATCTTTGATAATATATATAAAATTAATAGGTTTTGAATGCCATTTGATATTTTTACTGAAGTAAACAATCATGGTAAAAGTGTATGCTTTGTTGGAGTAATTATGAATGACAAAACTGCAGAAAGTTTATTTGACTTTTACTAATTTTTTAAAAATGGTTAATAATACTTCATCAAAAGCATTTCTAATTGATGAAGATCAAGCTATTATTAAAGCAGTAGATTTTAGTTTTCAACAATCACATCATGAAAGCGACAATAGTTCATTTTTTGTTCAGGAAACATTCAAATTGCTTGCTTAAATTCATTTGTTTCAGGATCTATTAAAACTTCATAACAAAATTCATTATCTTGAGATTTAAGATATTCTAATTCCTTAACAAAATCATTTGAATCAAATTCTCGTCTTACTCTTTCTTTTTGATAAATAAAGTTGTACAAATCATCATAAATCCAAGTTACATTTTCTGAAAATTTTTCTTTTAGTATTGCTTGAATTGTAGGAAAATTACACCTAGCACGATGAAAAGGTAAGATTCTTTCTTGAACTTCAATTGGAATTGTCCATTCTTCAGACATAAACTTGCGAAAGTTTTTAGAAACCATAGAGTGATTGTGCTCTAAACTTGCGAAAATTAGATACCAAAGCCCATTGTTGAAATTAAGTGAAGCACAAACTTTAAATTGACAATTACAACGTTGTGTAGTACGATTTCTTTTATTTAAGCCTTTTAAATTTTTCTTCAGAAGAATAAGTATCACTTTCAATAAGTTCCACATTAAGAGTTTCAGTATTTTTAGAAGAATCAGAAAGTTCTAAATTGTAGTCATAGGTTTCTTTGTAAGCTTCCATTTTAAAGTATTTAAATGCGTATAAAGTAGTGGGAAAAAATACAGTAGTATATCGATATGATCGATTTATTATGTAAGAGATGACGCGTTATTGTGTGATATGTAAATATAGATCATGTGAAAATTAAGGGTCTAGGATAAAATCGTAGACCCCTTAAGATTCCTTGCAGATCGTCCAAAATGCGTTAATATCCGAAATTGCGCATTTTGACTTTTTTAGGGCTTTTATTTTCCTTAATTTGGTAAGATTTAAATTTTTTTGTTTTTATCAAAACAGCAATAAAAATCAATCACAAGTCGTCGATAGTCGATTAAACTCGACCGATTCCAATAAAAATCTCTATCAAAGAAATTTTTGGAATAAATTTTTTTTTTTTTTTTCAATTGGATAAACTTATCCTAGCTTAAAGTTCTTGTCAGGAAATCATCCTTTAAAATTAACTAATTTGTGCAACCGGAATTCTGCAGAACTTTATATTTCTCTATAAATTTTAAAATTGTATGTTTATGATTGTTTTTTTAGCAACATTTGTCCAAGGGTAATAAACATGGGGTGCCACAAAGTTAGCTTAAAAGAATATGAATAAATTGGAATATGAATAAATTGATTATCAAATGGTATCACTATTTTCATGTCCGTCTGCATGTATTCAATTTTTGTAAATGCGAATATCGAAACTTTAATTCATACAAGTGATCTTTGATTTCCGACTGAATTTAAAAAACGAAATTATCAAATTCAGAAATATTTGGAATTTCAGTTACGAAGTTAATCGGAAATTTTAGATGAAATGAAAAATTAAAGCAACTATTGTGACAATATAACGTTGAACGAAATTTAATATAGCACGGCGTTATTCCAATTGCGCCAATTGAATTCAATTAGAGATACTAATCAGCTTGATAAATTATCTGCTTGTTAATTGGAAAAACCTTTACCCTCAAAGTTGCATTAAATCATTAATAAATAATCTTATTATTATTTAATGACTATTGTTAAAATGCAACAAACTCAAAAATAATTTCAATCCTTATTTGAATTATCCGGACACCTTATTTCCTCTTAAAATATCGTCTTAATCCTGCATTAGTGGCTAAAATGCTTTTCTTAAAGCGTAACATGAAGATTATGGAAGTTTTTGCACCTGACTGGAATAATTCAGAAGACAACGAACTAGAAATAATGTATTTGATATATTAATAATGGTTTTATACTCTTGTATTTGAATAATAAATTTAAATAAAAGAATTTTATAAAGGCCTTCGTTAAATTATTATAATCAAAAAAAATATATAATAAATATATGAACGCATTTCCTTAAAATGAGGGACATGTTTACTTAAAATCCGGATTGAATCCTTTATCCTTATTTTCAGTTCGGTTTGAATCCTTTATCCTTATTTTTAATCCGGATTAATATCCGGATTTAGGATCGAAACCCTATTTTCAATCTATCATGATCCTTGATCATATAATATTATTCGTGAAGAAATTGCCCGTAAAACTTTTTCCTAGGTTATACATATTTGTTTAGCTGGCTCAGAATCCCGAAAGAAGTTCACATGAGTTCACCAAAGTTGAATATACATCCATATGAAAATTTAATTGAATTTGCATAATCATTTTATAATTTGTCCTTTACCTATAGTAGTTAACCTCATGAAATTGTTTGTTATTTACATGAATAGGGATAATGGAAAAAATGATACAACCATATCTTTGAAAGGTATTTGATTTCGAAGTCAGATTTAATTAATGTTTAAACGAGTAAAAGAAAAGCCAAGGAAAAGCAAATAAATTATTAATAATAATTGATGTTTTAATAACCATTTAAAATTTTAAAAATTTATTCTTGGTACTGTTGGGTACTGTGGCACAATTTAAACTAATTGTATTTTGATTGGATGTAAATCAGCGCATGAAGTCGATTTGATCCCAAAAAAAGTGAATATTTTTGTCGTACCAATACCAAGCAATCATTACTGCGTAATACGTGTTCAAGGTGAAGAATGGACAACTTTTCAATCTTATAAGTATAAAAATTGTCTAATATGTATTGTTGGCGTCATTATATCGGTCGAAGACAGACCAATATAGCCACAATCGAACTAAATGTATTAAATAGACGTTGTATATTTGGTTCGAGTTTTTTTTATTTGAACGAAAAAACGACATTGGGTTATCCTGCATATAGTAAAGAACCATTCTCATATATGTATAATACATTGACTCTTTATTCTAATACCAATTATTGACATCAAAAAGCAAAATGTTATTTATAAATGTAATAAATATAACAAATATAATAACATGCTTCAAATCTTGGATCCAAGATTCTATTATTCTTAGAATTATTCCGATTTATCAATGTAAAAAAAATTCGTGAACGGTTGGTTCAATATGATTGATTATTATGAATGAAAACGAACATTGAACATTCTACAAAGACCTAAAAACGAAAAATTTCCATAAATGGAATCCAGCAGTGCAAATCCAACATTTACAGTATCTGAAAATAATCATGAAAAAACGCCAACTGAGATTTGTTATTTTGCAAAAATATAAAATTTTATTTATTAAAGTCATAATAAAGAGCATTTCTTAGTTTATGAACTTTATAATAAATATGCAATTGAAAATTGATTTTCCGTTAACCCTATTATTCAATAAATCACTAACATTGTGATTTCAGAAAATAAATTTTTTTCACTTTAAATGTTAAAAATTATACTTTTACAGTTTCACCTGATTTAAAATAATATTGTATTGCGAAAAAAAAAATGGATCTTATAATTAAAACATGGTAAGTGAACCCCCATTTATATCTTATATTTATTTTATTCAATATAAGCTATTCAACTTCAATAATTCGGACGCGTCATTTTTAACTTTCGGTTAAAATTTAGGTAAAATGATATCAAAAAAAAAAATTTTTTTTACATTTCAAAATCTATTGTAGTAATAAGGAACGGATCAAACTATAAAATCTTTATTTTATATATTTAGAAATATTGTAGTTATTAAAAAATTTAAAATCATAAATTTCTTTTTTAAAAATGAAAAAAAAAATATATATACTGTATCTCTTATTTACACAGGCTCTTATGCTATATACATATATTAAACTTTAAATTGAAAGCTTATATTGGAATGATCCTTGAAAAAAAAATCATAATTAAAAATGTCCAAGTTTATCCGTAAAGTGTTAGATCCATAATGTATCATAAAAACATTAACAACGAATTCTAAATATTTTAATTGACATATAAAAATATATGGTTATATGGTTATAAACCTTTCTCATTATCAAATCTGTTTTCTTTTTTTTTTTTTTTTAAAAAAAAAAAGGAAAAAATTAAAAAGTCGTTCCATTGTAGAATCGATTTAAATATGGATCATTTGTCGCTTGGCGACTTAGACCTATAATCCGATTATATGTATCTGCGTAATGAAACGAACTGGGGTACATACTATTTCTTTGAAATTTGTACCGTCGACTTTGTCTCCTTTGAATAACGATAGTTGAAGTTTCAACAGTTTCAACGCTATCAATGATGTTCAAAGGTGCATTTGAAGACATGATAATGATAGATTATTATTATAGGTATTGAAAGTTTTCTTATTTTTTTTTTTTTTAAAAAAAGATTTGTATGATACAGTAAAAAAGAATATTTTAAATTCAACGTGTATTTATATAATATAGAGCGGATGGAATTCAGTCAAAACTCCGCTTATGAAAATTGATTTAAAAATTAGATCGATTATGAAGTGAAGTTCAAACGAATCAACACGATTAAAAAAATGCAATCTAAGAATGTTCCTTTATACATTAATTTTTAATTCCCTTATCTATGAAAACCATAAAAAGGAATGATACCGCTAATAATTAGAAATTTCATAAACTCTTTTTTAGAAACACCAAATATTTAATAAAGTAGTCGATCAAAAACATTGTTTTACCAAAGAGATAATCAGATTTTAGGAGTGCATGCATAAATTTTAAATGAATTGAATTTTTTTTTTTTTTTGTTCCACTAAAATTTACGCCGAAAATAACCACGTAGTTTAACTAATTTATATAAATTATGAATGGAAGCTCAAATCACATTCTTTTTATTGAATCAAATTGATTTATCTCGATGAAATTTCACCGATAAAATTTAGTTATCTTTGAAACCAATATGTACGAAAAAATCATGAATTTAAAATTGATAAACGCATAATTAATTGTAAAGTTAGGTAAGATGGCGTGATTATATTAAAGTTCCAATATTCTGGACCATTGTACAAAACACTAAAAAATAAAACATTCTGCGCAACGTTGTGCAACAGATAGTTCCATAAAAAAGCAATCAGCTACTTTTAATAAATTTTAATTAAAAAAAAAGGGTGAGAGAGAAAGAGATTCCAAATCGGAGCTTTTTACTGGACTATGACTATATAATGTTATACTGTATTTCGTGAATTACGCGTAAAATTTGTTTGTACTTCGTATGTAATTTAATGCATGTTCAATACTTAATTTTTTCTTTTTTATAAAATTTTATGAATGAATACAAATAAGGAATATCTCCGGGTACCCCTTTATAAGGATAACAAATACTCAAAGTCAAATAATTTTTAAGTTGATTTAGTTACACAATTTCCTGGTCACAAAAAAAAAACACCAATTAATTATTACCGCCAAGTTGAGAGAATTTTCGATTAAGAGAGCTAAATTGGTAAGATGAAAAGGTTACAGATCAAGAAATTTTTGTAAATTTGTTTTGATTCGCCAAGTGTAAAGAATCATGTAAATTAATTTATCAATAACGACAATTGTAGCACATACTATAAATTTACTTCATAAAATCAAATGACTGCTATGAAAAATCACTTCTTTTACTTTCATGAACAAAAAAAAAATTTTTTTTGATTTGTTCATGCTTATTTAATGTAGACCATTAGCATTTTTTTTTTTTTACTATGTCGTACTCATAAATAAAACCTTATTTCCTTATATAGAATATTAAGAATAAAGTTTTTAAAAATGCTTTAGTCGGTGTATTCGCGTTAATTGCCGCGTAGAACTTAGAAGTTCACGTTGATTACGTTATTGTCATTATCAAACATCTAAAATTTAATGTTTGACTTATCAGTATTGTAAACAGTATAATTAGTTTATTCATAAACTTCATTTGTTGAAACATCTATATTTGCTCAGTTATTCTACAGTGGGATATAATATTTTGTAGAAATCTAAAAAATTGTATATTATATTATATATTGAATAAAAAATTTTTATCACCCTAAGATATATATCACGTTAATAAAATGCATCCAGATTCTAACTTTAAACTAGCCTAAATTAACTTTATTTCATTTAAACTTCTCACATATAATGTTTGACGAATAGGATTTACACACACCAAGAGAAACCGAAATATTACCAGCAAGGTGACACGAGCTCTGCTTGAAGATTTGAAGAAAAAACCATCCGGTACAAGACCTATATAAAAATTATTGTTACTGAATTTAATTGTAATGATGATTGCACAAAAACCCTGATATTATATAAAATTATTGTTTAAAAATATTTCATAAAATATTTAAAATATAAAAAATCCTTTTCTTATTCGATCAAAAGTTGTATCACAGCGAAATATTTTTCGTTATGGAACAATACAAGTGGAATAATTGATTCTTACTTGGCATCTTTTCGACGGCTTCAAAGCAAATAATTACGTTTGAAAAATTTAAAATTCAAATTAAGAATTTCGTATACTTATAATGAAACTTACTTAAGTTAGACGACGTATTACTGACATGAATTGGTCTTCCCAGATTTATCAAAAAATATCAGCCAGTTCTCTATTGGCTGATTGATAATGGCCTAAGCGATCAATTGTGAGAGTAGATCTTTATTGTAAAATGTATATATCATATATGTTATAAAAAATTATGAATAAGATAAGTATAATTTTAAAAGATATTTGTTTATTATAAACATTACACATCTTGTTTATTGACTTATTGCAAATGAACATTTTTTTTTATATTTTTTGGTATGCAATGTGACTTTGATAATTTCATTATTTACAAGTGTGTACATAATCATGCATACAACTAAAGTACGAAATAAATATGAAAAAGGCAAGTTTTTAATGTTTCATAATGTAGAATGATTGGTTTTTTTCATTCCGTGAAAAATTCTATGCGGATACTCTCGGAATGTTTTTATTAAGACGATTACGATATTATTTTAAAAGATTTCATTTAATTGAATGGTTAACCATATTTGTTGTCGGTTATTGTAAATAATGAACGCGACAAAATAGCATTTTCACGCGTAGAAAATTTAATCTGATGACGGCCTTACGTCAAGCCAATCAACAAAGGTTATAATTTATATAATAGTTTGAAATTTGTAATTTTACGCCTTATTTGTTTAAAGTGTTAAATAATAGCGATTTTTTTTAACCCCCCCCCCCCCAACGGTTGTTATTATTGTGATAGATGAGATGTATGATTATATATCTCTACGACGACAAATAAAATTTATAATGTACGCCGAGAAAATTTCTTTATTAATATACATGCCAATTAATGAACAATTCTAAGATATTGCTATATCACCAATAAATCACTTGCATTATATATCACATGATTAATTACGGCTATCTCATTGTAATTTACTTCTGATTGGTCTCGATGAAAAAATCCAATGATTTTTCTTCAATGATTTACCATTAATAGACTCATTCATTTTCGTTACTGCGTCTCACGCTCAAATTTTTTATTTTTATTCTATATAAAATAATTATTCTATAAAAATTCTGTTGATAAATAAATTGTGTGACTAAAAAAATAAAAGAAGCATGCTCAAGCTTATGAGTTCTATTGAGAAAGCATGTAATACTAAATATTGATTCACTTACGTACCAAAATTTAAACTTTAGCATGTTTTTCTTATGATTTTTAAATAACAAATATTATGGTTCTGGATTTTTGTGTAATTATGCCACGATATTTAAATTTGCTGGCAGGTAAGGTCGCTTATAATATAAATGAAATTTATTTTTGTACGGTGACAAAAATTTAAGCTGAGTTTACAAAATCGAATATTTTGCAAAGAAATAAAAATCAAATAATCAAAAAATAATTGAACTTTATTTTGCATATTAAATAAACTCGAAATATAATATATAAGTTTTAAATTAGTGTTTTCGTTAGTAACCAATCGGGATTCATCGGGTAGTTGCATCATTTCAAAAAAGTTCATAAATTCAGAATGCATTGTTCCGAAATTCTGTCGACTTGAAACTTTCTATTCTTTTTTTATACTTGAACATGATTTGTCTTCAATTAGATGATTTAATCCTAATCAATTGTTTAATTTAAAAAATCATCATTCTTTTTTTATAAAAAAAAAAGAATGTTCTATTGATAAATATTGTAAATTCTGTTTAATGCATACGGATTCACCTTGTGAAACAAACTTTTCTAGCAAAATTTCCTTATATGGTCTGAAATGATGGTCAGTAATTTTTTATTCAAATAAATTCCGAAAACAGGTTCTTTAACAATGTAAATGAAATGTTTGGTTTATCGCCACCCATTTTCTCCGACATGTTTAACATTTTACCGACATTTCTTGGAGTTCAAAAAATTTGAATCCTTTAAAGCAATACGAAAATATTTACAATAACTCGGTAAATGATCATGTCGGTAAAATGATAAAATATATAATTATTTTATCATTATATTTTTTTTTTTATAAAACCAAAAAATTTTCAAAATCAATTTAGTCAATAATGGGCCCGTGTACTAAATTACCAACAATACATTCAGCATTCATTGTGACAATGTGGATGCCGTAAAAATAGATAGATAATCAATTGACTTAGATTTAATCAGAATAAAGAAATACGGTAACATTGGATCGAATCGCAAAACTTTCCCCAATGAAACCATAAATGATCCATTTGTTAGATCATCAAAACTCTATATTATATATTGCTTTAAAAAAATGTTTATGCCACCACATTCCATTGTTATTTACTTAATTTGTACAATAGATCAGCATATCGCTGATCAACTTCGCTTATTACCATTTAAAAAAATAAGGATAATCTATCTAATCCTTAGATAATGATCTTTTGATAAACAAGTCGATAGATATTCTTCGATTTAAAATACAATGAAAATGAAAAATCTTTAATATAAATATGAGTATTATTAATTATTCTATCCCATAAAAACGTATATTGATAATATAAAGAAAATGATTCAAAATAGACGTTCATACCATAATCACACTAATCAAAGAAGAAGACAACGAATTCAAAGATGTCTAAGACACTCTATAAGATTTACAAACAATCAAGACACTTTGAATCGGATCACAAACCTTTCTTCTCAATATACAAATAATTCACTGGCAAATGAATTTTACAATGGACTTATTTCATTTTGAATCGGATCATAAACCTACCTGAACCACAAATAGTTCACTGGAAATGAATTGTTCAATGGAGTTCCGTTCACTTAAAACATAATTATGAAACTTTAAATTTTTGTTAACATTATAAATTTTTTGTATAGGATTATTTTAAAAATATAGAATTATATATAAATTTTCTTTAGACTTCATTTTTATTTATACTCTATATAACTTCATTATTAAAAAAGTTAGAATTACATATACAGTAGATATTAGTTTTGATGCTTTATTTGCTTTCTTAACTTAGAAGTTCCTTCATCACATTATAAGTTTAAAGCAATTCTAATATCGAACTATTTTTATAAAAAAAAGAAATTTCAGAGGGTCTTTAACCTGTACCCCTTTATACTAGACCGCAACTGTGTATTTCACGTGATATATACTTTAAAAAATATTTATTTATACATGGGGTCTAGGATAATAACCTAAACCCGGGGTCTAGGTTAAATTTGCCCTTTCTTGTATCACATTCACGTGATTTTATTAACTCAATAAC
>CAJVPP010002917.1:0-13148 GCA_910592005.1 Funneliformis mosseae
AGTTATTAATGCAATTATTATTTTAGTTAAATTCCATTTTTCAAAAATTTCTATTAAAAGTTGTGATATAATTTCTCCAATATAAGGATATAGAATCTGTTTTAGTTCTAAAAGTACTTTCTTAGATTTTCAATCTATTGATATCCAAGAACATATTATATCAATATATCCTTGTTTTGCTCTACTTGTCTAAAAATCTATAGTTATAGAAGCGGCAATATAATCACTTTTTAATAATTTATTAAGTTGTATACAACTTCATATATATTTACTAATTATAATTTTAATTGTTTTATCACAAAGAACAATAAAATTCTTATCAAGAGAATATAACAAATTATGAAAACTTTTGCAATTTAAAATATTAAATACTTGATTATTATTCAAAATGAATTCTATTAATAATTGACAGATTCTTTATATTCTTCTTCTTTTTTTTAATTGTTGATTTTTAATTGCATCTCATATATCTAATTTGGTTGAAGATTTTTTCTCATTTAGTTCATTTAGTTTATATACCTTATGAATTTGTGCAAAATGACTAATTAAATTTGATATTATAAAGCTATCATTATAAGAAATATTATATTCTTTATCATTATATATAATAACAGCACATGTAGATATAATTAAGTTTTCTGAATGATTAAAGTAATGCTATATAAAACTACCTTCTTTTGATATTTTTCTTTCAGATATTAAACTTGTAGTAATAATAATATCACTTTTATTTTTTTCATTTTATTATATACTTCCTCTTGTTCCTGTTATACAACTTTTTTTCTTATATTAGCTGTTGCTTTTGTTTATCTTTTTACTTTTTTTGTTGATTTTTTTTTATTAAAATGTTGTAATTTAAAAGGAAGTTGAAGTATTTCAGTATCTGAATACTTTAATCCCTCTTACTCTTCATATTCCTCTTCAGTTCTTTCATTTTCACTTAGAATATAAATATATTCATCATTATCAAAATTTCTAGAGAAACACTTTCTATTTAAGTTTGAAGGTCCTGCGTGACTGCTCATTATTCTTAAAGAAGTTAGAAAGACCAAAGATCATTTATTATTTATCAGATGTTATTTTAACTAATTTTTAACCAGGATTTCCTGATTTTGTGAAACATTTATTCAATTGAAATTAATAAGGCTAGATTGCCAATGTAAAAATTTCAGTGCGATAATTCATGATATTATTTTTATTTCGGATAAACAAATTAAAGTTGTACATGATAAATCGTTTGTGTTTAAATTAGTTAATTGCTTTAGAATTCCTTAAGACAAATATAAATAATTAAAATTTCATTCATTAATTTTAAACCACAAATATAAGATCGATTTTTCAGTTTGCATGCATAATAGCATCGAAATTTTGAAATGACCCGTGATCTACCTTTATTTTATTAATTACAATATGAAATTTGAACAAAAATACCTGGTATTTATTTTTAATGTAAAAAAATAATTATTTTATAACTACATTTTATATAATTATAAATTCATTTTCTAAACTCTAAAGATTTTAGTTACTACGCCTTTTCAATTAATTATTAAGAATTACTGCGTAACTAATTTTTATAAAATGTTAATATCTTGAGTGTAGAATGCACTCGAGTAATTCAAATAGTTAATTCGAGTAAGAATTCGAGTAGTGAACTCGAGTATATATAATTCGAGTCTACTCGAATCAAAATTTAACTCGAGTTGACTCGAGTTACACGAATACGAGTCCAGTCTCTATTTACTAGTGCTAATAAAACTTAAAATCATCTTCAAACCTTTAAAAATAATTTTTAAAAAGTTAAAGAAAATTTCATTTTAATTGACTTATAATATTATATTAATTTTTAATAATCATTATTTTCTTTTTATAATTATTATATATAAATTTTAAATTAATAATTAAAATTATAAATAATAACTTTTTTTTTATTATATGCTGTATATTGTATGCTATTTTTTTGAAAACTAATTAGGATTAATTAAACCAATTAGAACTTTTAATAACCTACTTGGATTTGAAAGATGAATTAAAAAAGCCATCAACATAGAAAATAATAAATGTAAAACTGAGTTATGCTTTCGGATTAATTACTTCGACATTATTTTGTAAAAAACTGAGATTACTTATTTTTATTATATTGCGACTAAAAAATTATATTTCTCCAAGTATCGCAAAATACAAATACATTATTAACGATGTTGCAATGATTAACCTATTTTCTACTTTAATATTACAAAATTTCATATTTCTTTAACATCTCTAAGAAACTTTGCATATAAACTATTACGAACGATGAAAAATGACGCTATTGGGAAAATAAGAAATAACGAATTAATTTTAATCAATTGTTACAAAATAATAATTTTAAATCATACTTACTTCATGCGTGGAATTATGTTCAGTAGTAAAATTGTGCGCTAATTCATGACAAGCTGTTATGAACCAATAGGTCATGGCATTACTTGTAATTTTAATACTACTTTCTTCTTCATGTAATTCAAGATAAATTTTTAAATTGAAATACAATGCTTTTCCTCTATTAAATGCAATTGAACTTGAATCCTTATCATAAAATACATGGATAGCTTCATGTTTGAGTTGAAAAACCTCTGCAAGTCTTTTTAGGATATTCACGAAACGGGTCAAAGGATCTTTATGTGTTTGAAATAAATTTTCCGTTTGAACATAATAAATTTTAATCCCTTGTAATACTCCGGTCTTGGGTAATAAATTATCTAAAATGATATAATACTTCAATGTTAACGGATGAAAAACTAACAATATAATTATATAATTATTAGAATATATGCTCATACCAGGTATAATTTCGCAATAGCATGGTTGGCTTTCATTACTTATATTGACAATTTGGACTCTGGTACTATCGATGACATCTCCCGAGTTAGAGCGGCAAGCATTAATAGCATCCTGTAGTAGATTTTTAGGTGTAATAGCTATAACAGCTGTAATAACTGGATTGTAACGATGATTCGTCAGACCAATGATCTCAGCAAAACCACCTTTTCTATTATTTTCTTGCTGATGATGTAAATTGAAGTTAGAGTTAGGAGATGTGTCGATACACGAAGGCGAATAACGTTGTATGCCAGACGTGTTGAAATCAGAAAGCAACTTATGACTTTGATTGTTAACATTAATATGGGGAGTGTTGATGTTAATATGAGGAGGAGTATTAAAGTGAGGTGATGTGTTAATGTTAATGTGAGGAGGCTTGTTAATGTGAGCATAAGTGTTAATGTAAGGAGATGTGTTAATGTTAATGTGAGGAGTCGTGCTAATGTGAGAAGATGTGTTAATGTTAATGTGAGGAGGTGTGTTGATGTTAATGTGAGGAAGTAAATTAGAACGTCGTATGTTAGGAGAAAGTATTTAGTCTTTTAAGTCAGGTGCGTCAGGTAAATCAGTTGTATAATAAAAGGTACGTTGTAAGTTAGGTAAGTCAGGTATGCAATCAACTGGATATATTTTTGCCAATTCTGATAAAGGTGTGCTTAAAATTGAATGGATATGCAAAACATTATCCGGTTTGTTTGAACTGTAGATATGCCTTGCTAAAGATTGTGCAATATCAAGAAGTTCTGAATTAGGTGTCACATAAAGAATCCATGAGTTCTTCGATTCCCTTTTAATGCAAGCAGCAATAGATTTTCTTTGAGTATCATAAGTTGTTAATGTATAAGTCGCTTCTATTTGTTCAACATTCCTAACTTTCAGTTTCTTAAGCCACTCTTCGTCTTTTTCTTTTTTAATCTCGTTCTGGCGACCATGATACAATAAGCGTGCTCTTTCCATGATCGTTTTTAATATCGTTCGAGAATTCTCGGTTTCTTGAGCAATCCCTGTTGGTCTTGCAGTTTCCGTTACAGACCCATTTAGTGATTTACATCCTAAATCCTGAATCGAAAAAGAAATAATCAATAATTAATAATCATATCAACTGAAATAAAGGCAAATATAAGTCACAAACCTTATACATAGTTTTCAGATTGTCATTGTCAGGAGCTGTCAGCGGTTTAAAAACTTTTTGATATGCTTCGTCGTCATTTATGAAAATATTATTCGCTGAAGTCAATTGGTATTCTATATTATTACCATCATGCTTTATAGCCGCCAAAATAGGTGCCTTCTTCATCTTTTCAAACAAATTTGGTTGATTGACTATTGTATACCGATAATCAGCGGCAATCCTATTCAAAATGTATAAATATGTTTCATATTTTCCAATGGATTTCCAAATATTACGTGATGATTTCACTAACAATTCGGCGATTTCTACTGATGATGGTTTGGTTCTTACACCACAACTTTCCAGAAATTTATTGGCCTTTTCCCCAAAGTCGATAAATGTAAAAAAATCATTTAAACTGAAAAAAAAAAAAATCTTTTAAAAAGTTAACCTTAAACCATTTTAAAAAATATATATAAGAAATTAATCATATACCATTCTTCTTGATCAAAACGATTAAGGTAGCAATTACGTGGATTTGTACGATTTATTCCACTAGGTCGAGTTTTATCTTCAATTGGAATAAAATTGTAACTAGCAAGAATCGTCCAATTAAAGCTTCCCCGTTGTGAGGCCAGAAATTCAAAGATTTCTTTCGCCTTATTCACATCTTGCGGTGGAGAATTAGTTAACATACTTTTGAGTTCTTCAATACTAGGATATTGACGAACACCAAGTTGTGGCACTTTAAACCGTAAATCTTGACGTACAGCTTGGAAGTTCATGATCGTACATTCAGGGTTAATAAAACACTCTAAAGGCTTTGCGTAATTACCCGGGCTCAAACAGGGTAAAAAGGCAACTTTAGTCTTGGCTGGATCATAACTTCTAGAATATTTTTCATTAAAATTATCAATAAAATATTTAAGAGCCTTTCTCGAATCGTTGGTTCAGATGATGCGGCTAATTCTAGGATAGTTTTAAGCGTGGGATATTCACGTAAACCAAGATCAATTAAGAATATTCCTACAAATAATGTGTATATATATTAAGCAAAAACTAGAAAAAAAAATAATTATTATATAAGAAATTCAAAATATATATACCTTCTGGTGCACTGCGAAACCAAGTTTTTTTCCAATTAATTATTGGCAAACCAAATTCACGATATAGTGCTAGAGGTACATGTAAATCACGAATAATGAAGCGTTGGTTTTTTGAATTTGAATCTATATGATCTTCTTTAGGCCAGATGGCTGTAGTTTTTAAAATTTTAATTTCAGAATCTTTGAGATTCTTGAATTCTGAAGCGAGATATTTCACAATTGGCATATGATCATAATTCGCTTTATTCTTAAGACGATCAAAAATGAGCTTTAATTCAACAACCTATAGATATTCAGAAAGAGAGGTTTATGTTAACTAAATACTATGAAAAATAATTTTAATAATAGTTAGTTTTCGTTTACCTTTCGAACGCCCAAGAGTTGCATTACATTATGAACACTTGAAGGTTTTTGAAATTGGATTTTTGGTAGGTCGGGGAATATATTAACATTTTGGAAATAAGCTTCGTTAGGAAATTTCATTCCAAATTCTGTGGGAATACATTTCTTTTGAACAAAAAGCTTTCGAATTATTTCCTTGTTATATTCTGAAGTTTTTTTAAGATTTTTTTCTAAAATACTATGAACTTTTTCAGCGAATATAGGGTTGACTTCCAAATTGGGATCGTTAACGATAAAACTCGCCCAGAAAACCAAAGATAACTCTGACAATCCCAAATATTGTTTAAGATCTTTACATTGTAAACTTTTAGAAATGATATATGGTAGAACTACAATCGGTAAATCCATATCTTTTGGGATTATTCCCAGATTCAAGAAATGATTAAATGTGTTTAAGGCTCGATATTTATCACCAATACGTATCATAGCATATTGCATGAACTCTGATTTCTCTAAATTATTATTATTTCCATTTGACCTATAAAAAATCCACCATTCCAAAAGCTCAATAATTTCATCTTCACAAAGTCTTCGACTTTTCAATTCATGTAGAACCTCTTGAAAGGTTAATTTTTTTATAAGTTTCATTGCAAATGCTTTTCATATATCATATCTGAAACGACTGGAACTTTTTTTATGAATCCCGCCATTCTTGGATTAGGAATGAAAACACTAGATATTGGATACACCCCATTTTTTGACAAAATAGATAATTTTTGTTCTAAGCAATTGAAAAATTGAGATTCTATGATTTCTCCAACGCGTGAATTCGGCGTACTTTTTTGGAACGTAAAGTGTTTCAAAACATGTACTGCTCGTCTTTCAAGCCGTTTACGGGTTTTACTAGTATTTTCATTGTCAGATTCATTGTCAACGCCAGACGTTTCATTATAAATTTGTTTTATTTGACTCATTTCATCTTCATATACAATTCGACACAATGTTCCTGCTATACGTAGCAAGTCTTCGTTATATATAGCCAAAGTTTTTTCTACCAAGTCAATCGACTCTCGGTCCACCTAAATAGCACAAGATGAACAAATTAATAACAAAAATCAATTAAACAAATATAGGTATACAGGTACATACAGTGGGAATTACACGAGCTGCAAAATTAGAACAACATCCAGTGGTTTGATGAGTTGGAAACCCGATATAAATCTTTCCTTGTTCGGGATATGGAAGTAAATCTTTAAAGATTTGGGAAGTATTACCCTCAAATGAATTGCCAAATTCAGTAAATATCATTTGGATATTTGTCTCTTTTGGAGGTTTCTTTTTAGTAATTCGCTCCATTTCTGTGGAAAACTTTTCATCGACTCCAACATCTAAATTCCCACTTATCATTCTAAGAAATATGGATGTTTCTTCTGTATGATCATCAGCGATTATATTTGTTGGGATAAGCAATCTTTTTAACCTTAATTGAACCTTAATAGCATCTACTGAAGTAAGCTTAACCAATTTTTGTGGAGTAAAAACGTCGAATCCAGATAAGTTCATCGATCTCGGTTTTTGCATTTCCTTTGACAGTTGTACCATCAATGTATTATTAAAATACACAGAAATTTCTCGGAGATTTCCCGAAAATCCCTATTTTTTTTAGTATATTAATGAATATCAATGAGGTTGTGAATATTATAAACTTAAGAGGTACTTAAACAATAAGTTTACCAATGAATTAGCCAAGAACCGTGTAAAATTTTCAACATTTGGAAACTAATAAACATAAATTAACGCGTCAAATGTTAGCTAAATATCAAAAATGGTTATGAATTATTTTCTAAAAAAAAAAAAAAAAAAAAAACCATACATCTGTAGGTTCTCTCATATCCATTAAAAATGTTGTCCAAGCCTGATCTTTATCGCCAGTTGATCCCAGTTTGGTAAATAATTGGTCTTTACGCCAATAAAAGGCCATTCCTTGTCCACCCGAAATAACACTATTCAAATATACCACGGGTTAGTCTCGCTCATTAAAAAAAGAAAACTTTTTTTATAACAACTTACAATGGGTTTTCACAAACTGAAAACAACGAATAAAATCCTACGCCAAAAGCTCCTATCTAATTTATAAAGTAATAAGATTAATAGACAAAGTAATAACAAAAGAACCCATTAAGGAATTTAAAATGTACTTTATGCTCATCAGGGTTTCCTTCGGCAATTCTCTTTAATCGATTCCAATCTTGAGGTCTGAAATCGTAACCATTGTTTTTGAAAAGAATTCGTATAATTTTATCTTTTAATATATTTTTATCCGTGTCTGGATTTGCCGTTTCAAATCTAATTTGTATACTTGAAGACTTTGCATCATCTTTATTAACGATAAAATACTCAATCATAAATCAGATTATGAATCAAACTGATAAATCATTAAAAAAAAATTTGTACCGGAATTTTGCATTAATTCACGATAGATTACGTATTCAGAAGAGTATCTAAAGTGAAAATTAAGCTGTTAATAAGTAAAAAACAATGAAACTGAGACCATTACAAAATTCTGTAACTTACCGAGCCAAAATCTTGTCGATCAATAGTCTTTGGTTGACTTCGACGCGTTCCTCACCAGAATTCGAAAGAACATTATTTCTAATCGCGTCTAAGGACATTTGGATTTATTAGAATGAAAGTACAGTACTTTATTTTTTTTTGAAATTTTAATGTATTTATTACAATGAACCATATTTATTGTTGCCTAAAAAGGAACTGGTTCATAGTGGGCGTTAATTACCGAAAATCGATCAAATTTTTGGCGCAGCAACCCTTAAATTGTAACGTTACTTTTTTTTTTCCGATCCGAATGATCCAATTTCGGTTGATGCAAAATCTGATGCAAATATGATTGGCCGAAATTTGTATTCACCAGAAAAATAGCAGACCGAGGAGCCAATCAAAAATTTCTTTTTTTTTTCGTAGTTTCGCGAAAAAGTTCGCTTTTACTTTCTAGACCTTCTCAAGGTCCTCCCTTACTTCCCAAAATTCCATAACAAAGACAGTCTTTACATTCCGATTTTATAAAAATGTATAATCAATTCAACTTGTATCATCAGCGCGGTAAAATTAATGATAAATAACTTCACATAACATCCATCATATAGCATCATATTTTTTTTATTAAAATTAATAAAGTTTCTTTCAAATTGGCGTTTGGATATAATAAGGAGTCTTAGAATTATTGTAATTGTATACTCCGATTAACATTCAAAATATTTAATATAATATGACTCGTATAATCAAGATATTAATGACACGTGACAATCACTTTTTGTATATTTACGTGATGAAAGTTTGATGAAAGCTTGATGCAACGAATATATATAAAGGAACCAATTTGTATTCTCTTGTCTCACTTTATGTTAAAAAATTTTTTTTAAATGTCTGATACAAAAATTTGCAATATAAATAATAACCTCGCTTTTACTGAAAAAGAAAGAATAACATTACGCTCCTATTTTTATAAAATTCCGATGTAATCTTGATACTTGTTAAAACGTCAAATGAAAACTTATTGAAGAGACTTTCCTTAAGAACGGTCTGTTCTAACTTTTTGAATATATCTTCCCAAGTATCGCCCCAAAATTTCACCCCCATCTCCATTTTCACTATGTATTCAGGTGAAAAATATTTATTTCACCCTTCTTATGTGTCACCGGACACGTGGGTGATGGTTAAATTTTGAACATTTCACATTAACTAACTTTGCATTTTTGGTCTCCTAACCAGATTTGATGCACATCAAGGTAAGCGTTTGCGTCGTAATATTTGTTCAACATGAACGTGACACATGAACCTTCCTTTTTTTGATTACGTTGTCATATTTACCAGCAATATTAAATAATCATCTATGTAGGTCCTAAATGCTGGAAATCATATATTGCCATCGTTTCATAGTTGATATGTTCATGGACAGCCAATTCAAACCTGATCCTCGGTCAGAACTTGCCTCTTTATTAAATGTAAAGGCCGGAAACAACATTACGACAAAATACCTTGGTCAACAACCCAAACATTTCACAGAGGGCTATCAGGGAACGCAATTTCTCATTACTAAGCAGATGATGGACATTTGGGAAAAACTTGATAGTAACAGCATGCATTCAACCAAAAGAATCTTATCAGGACCAGTTGGCATAGGGAAGTCATATCTCGCTTAGTTTCTTGCAGCTAAGGTGTATGCCAATGGTTGGTTTATGCTTTATGTAGCCGATGCCTCTGATCTAAACACTAGCGATGCGGTAAGTACAGAATCTGCAAGCATTTTTTTTGCATTTAATAAAGATACCATTTTGACTTCTGCCGTCCTTAATCTGTTAGTAGAATACATCAATGAAGATGTCAATTACTGTTGTTATTTGATAGTAACTTCACGGGTTATCAGAGATTACTTCACAGTTCACGGTAAGCAATACATGATGGATATTTTGCCACTTTCGTGGCAAAATCCACCAATCAATGCATTGTTCATAGTAACTGTGGAGTTATCGGCGATTACCTGTAAAGTTACGTTATATTTATCCAGTTCAGATAATTAAACTTTCGCTGTTGCAAGTTACTCAATGGCCAAAGTATAATTATCATATGTGGCTGTGTAAATATAAAATGATATGTTACAATGATTTTCGTCAATCTATTCAAGCAAAAAATTTCTCGCAAAACTTTATTTGTCGTTGATGAGCATGGGGTGTTGTTTGATAGTGAAATTTCGGTACATGATCGTCTTAATTCATTGTTTCCTCTGAAGTATCTCACCTTTAGGAGTGAATCAATGAATGGGACACGTGTGGTTTTTACGGGTACCGCTCACGCACGATTCGAAAAGGTTTACCTTAAAAATGGAATGCAGGATTAGCTTATCTTCGTTGGACTGATGTCACCCGAAACTTTCGAACAGCTGTTAATCGCAATCTCCTCTCAATTCGATTCAACTGTCCGTAATTATATACATATTATAAAAGAAGAAATGATGAAGATGACCAACTGTGGAAAGTTTTGATTTTTTTAATAATTTAAGTAGTTGCTTAGGCCTTTTATTTGTAGTTTTAAGTAAATATTATAAATTAGATTTTAATTTAAAATTTAATGTTGAAACAATTGGAGAAGTATTGTTAATATGAATAATTTGATTAGTATAATTAAATATTAAAATAAGAAATTTATTTAAATAAGCTGAGGAGTTAATTTTGAAGTAAATAAAGATTCCTGATTTTTATTTTGAATTAGATGTATTGTAGATTTTATAGTTGAATAGAAAATTGTAATTTTTATAAAAAGTATGAGTAATTAATAAAGTTATATTTGACATGAATAAGATGAAAAATTTGACCAAAGTATTTGTTTAGTAGATTAAAAAATAGAAGATTGTTTACTAAATAAAAATTAAAATTATATAATTTTAAATAAATTTATCTTTTATGAGATTAAAAAACTAGAAAAAATGTTTTATAATGATTATTTGATTATTAAAATGATTAATGTTTAAATGAAAAAAATTAATTTTAATTATATAAAAAATTTATATTTATTAACTTTATTAAAAAATTTTAAGTTTATTAAGTAGTATTTTAAATAATTTAATTTTTTATAAAATTACTTAATAAATTATAAAAATTATAAATAATTAAAGTTATTTTTCATAATAAATTTATAATATTCTATTAGTATTAATTATTAAAATAAAATTTTTTAAAAATTATAAATTTTTAACTTATAAGTAAAGATAATTATTTATTATATAATTAAAAATAAAAATTACTATGATATAATATATAAGATCTTTGCAATAAAATTATATAAAAATAGCTGAAAAATAAAGTAAATTAATGTTAAATCTGAATATAATTTTATATTTGACATATAAAAGTAAAAATAATTTTCCTGGCAGTTTTCTTATTTTTATTGAAAAAATCCTATATATTTATATAATTAATTTTTTAAAAAATTTTTTTAAAAAATTTTAATTTTTATAAAAATAAATTAAAAAAAATTTATAGTAAATAAGTAAATAAATTTGCCTACTAATCTTTATAATTTAAGAGATTAAGTAAATTATAAAAGAAATATAAATGTAATTAAATATCTTTAAAAATTAAATCTTAAAGGATATTCTATCAAAATTTAATATTTAATTAATAATACTAATTTTATATAATTTAATATTTATATCAAAATTTTTTTATTAATAAAATTTAAATATAGAAAATATTTTAAGTAGGCTAACTATTATAAAACTGATATTTGATTCTAATTTTTTTAAATATAATAATTTTAACAATTTAAAATTCTTTAGTAATAATCTGTTAATTTCTATATTATTATCATAGAATTCTTCAATTTAGGTTGGTCATATATTCTTAAATCTCTACTTGAAGTTACTAATTGCAGTTTATTATAATTTAGACATTAAGATTCGTCTAAACTTTTAATTTTACCAAATCTATAGTTAAACTTTAATAAATCAATCAAGTATGAAGACTTGAAAGATGAGATTACAAACTATTTAGTTAAAGAATTTAAATGACAAACTCAATTACAAATAATATATAAAGATTATATCAGACTATATAAAGATACAAAGAGGTAAAAAGATTTAAGTTTTGAATTAATTCTTTTATTAATATTGTAACTTATATTTATAAAAGAGTTAATTTACAATATAAGAAAAATGTTTATCTATTTATACAAAATTTCTTTTATAACTTCTAATTATTTACTATACTATAACTAATTAATATAATAAGCAAAATAAGTATATATAAAATAATAGAAATATAAGATATAATAAAAATAATAATAAAAATTAGAATATTAAAAATAAGTATAACACTAAATATTTTTAGACTTCTTTTAATTTGTAAAATTAAAATTATTATCAGTATTTAAAAGATTTGCAAAATTACATAGATCTTCCATATTTTAGAATTCACAGATTTTTAGTATTTTCAGAATTCTAGATTAAAAGATTATCATATTATATCATTCATGTGACTTCATTATTATTGATCAATTGCTTTGTTGATAATATGATAAAAAATAAATCTTAATAATTTTATATATTCTAAATCTATTTGTATTAAAGGTTCAGGTAAAACCTGATTATTACACCCAATCCGAATCTGAAATCTAGACGATATTAGTTACGCTTCAACAAAAAATTTCTGAAATGTCTGATTGAGTCTGATAGAAATTTTCTAAAACTTAATTATTCACGTAAAAATCAAATATATCACATTATTAGTAAGACAAACATTAATGCATTCACGTCTTACAAAATAGAGGTTAATTCAACTACTTCAACTAATGATACTTTATTACCTCTGGAGGGGTGTCGACTCAAACGGGTTTGAAATATAGCAATGAAGGGTAGTGGTAGTTTTTAAAATTTTATTTCTTGAATGCTGTATCTTGATTGTGTGTGTTCTTTTTGAATTCAAATAACCTTATCACAGTACTGCATCGTTAAATCTAAAAAAAAAAAAAAAAATACTTCATTACCTAAATGAAAAATTGGTGAAAAACCTAAATCAATAGTTTGGGAAACATATATTCAACAAGGAAAGAAAATTTCAAAGGTCATTGGAACGCAACATGTAATTATTTAGTATAAAGTACAAAATATGTTTTTTTTTCATTTTAACTGCTTTTCTTTTTTAAATGTGAAATTTTTGTTTTTA
>CAJVPP010002918.1:0-13146 GCA_910592005.1 Funneliformis mosseae
TTAAATATGAAAATATTTTAATAAAAATAAATTTTTTTTTTGAGTGCCCGGATATTTTCTTCAGGGGAGTGTATATCTAGGTTTTATTTTAAAAAATTAAAAATAAACAAATGAGAATGAATTTTTTAAAGACAAAACGAGTGAATTTTTTATGCATAATTAAAAATATTAATATACCCAATCCTTTTGTTCCGCATGAAATTTTATCTCTCTAATCTTAAGTCTCGGACAATCCACCAATAATAACTAATTTTACCAATACTTATAAAGAATCTTTCTCTTGTCTGTTGACAACGAGCAATTAAACATTCCTTATACTTTTTCAGTAGCTATCCATGGGAGCAGAGGGAAATGAAGAAACATCGATATTTATAATTTGGTAACGCATGTTTAAAGCATTTCAAAGTGAGGATATCGGAATGCTAGCATAAAATAGATAAACATTTGACACAATCAATATTAATTAGAATAAAATCAGTAAATTTCAAGACAAAAAAAAATTGTTCTACCAGGTGATAGATAAACTACTGTGTCTTAATTTCGACCATTAAGTAGCCAATCTCCAGAAATACCAATATCTTCACTGAATGAAACATGTAAATCGAATTACGTGGAGGTGAGCTTCTCGGATCCGGAATTTTTCGGGGCTTCGCCGGTCAATACACTTACGACACTAATGAAGCTGCCCAAGCAGCTGATTCCATTGATGACAGATGTTGATGTCAAGGAATCGGATTCAGCACCGAGAAATACTGGGAGATAATTAAGATAAGAAACTAATTACTGTTCGAAAGTTAATTAATAAATCAATCAAATCGAAATTCAACTTACTATCATGCTCAATTCCACTTAACACTTAACATTGTCAGAAAGTCAAATTCTTGATAATAATGTGTTAGTGAAAAATGACGCCATCCAAACCCTATGATAAAAAGAGCAACATTAATACATTATAATGAAGATAAAGAGAAATATAAATATATTTTTTATTTACCATTCGGAGTTATTGTAAAACTTAAAATTTCAATGCTATATGATAATGATGACACTAGCATCTATTGCCACCACCTTTAATTTTCCCTTAAAAATCCATCGTCTTTTCTCATGCAGGAATAATTTTAGATTTTCATTTATGTACTTTATGAACTAGTAGTACAGCTAATAATATGTAAAAGTTTTAACGATCCGGTAGATATGCTACATAAAAATGATTTGAATATTATATCATCTTCAAGATAATTGTAATAAAATCAATTGAATAAACTAACCAATAACAATAAATTAACACAATCTTTAATAACGAAGTCATTCACTACAACTATGCTTGTCCAGTTGATAGTTTCAACAATCCACTTTCGTGATTTCATCCATGCTAAGCATTGATGAGTCCTCCACTTGTACAATAATTGGAAAGCATTTCCAAATCTTAACTTTCTTTCATCTAGTAAGTTGATGTGAATGCACTAAGGCAGTTTAGCGCTTAGAGTTCCAAGCACATTTGTTACTCTAGGATTTAGATAAAGATAAATATGATAGCACAATTTAAATATTTAAGTCAAATCCAACAAACGTAATGCATATTATATACAAGTTCTCACCAAACACCATTATGAATTACGACATCCACGTTCTGCAAAGACAATTCCTAGATGCATGTCATGTTAACACCATAAGTTAAATTAACTTTGTTGTTTTCAAGTGAATTTTCACCAAGATCAAAGAATTAAACAGTATATGTATAAGCAGATTTGGAAAGGTCGAGCCCAAGTATAGATTTACTGTTCGAATTCGTTTTTATTAGCTCCAGTGATGTAATTTCGGCAGCATCAAGTAAGGTAATGCAGGATTCTTTAATTTGTGTCAATAGCATTTTACTAAGGGGGAACGATAATAATTAATTATCTATGTCATAAAGAAAGAAAAGCTAATAAATTATTATACAACTTATTTGATGACGCTATAACTTGGTAATTCCTTTTCAAATATTCCCTTATTGTTTGAACTCACAAATATGACAATTCTTACCTTCTATAGGAACAAAATAACTGACAAGAGTTTCTTAACGAGTTCAATAGTTCTAAATCCTCGACTTTATTTGATCATGGTTCTTATAACTATTTTTAACAAAAATACAAATATAAAAAAAGTGAGAATGAATTTTTTTAAGATCAGAAACCACGCGAATTCTTATATATTATCATGCCATTCCTTCTAGTCTAAATCATCAGTATCGTATTACCTTTGCCATCTGTGTCATGGACCTTGTTGCTAAACCATTCCTTCTTTATAACTACCCAAAAACGTTAACTTTTCTAACTTGATATATCTCCTATATGGATCAATATTTATCTATATTTGTTCCGCAGTTCCTCATGAAATTTTACATCTCTAATCTTAACTCGCAGCCAATCAACCGGCTTTACCAATACAACATAAAAAATTCTTTCTCTTGTTTGTTGACGAATAATTAAATATTCTGTATACTCTAACATGATAAGAATACGGGGCACAAAGAACAGCATTAATACATTTTAATGTAGATAAAAGGAAATATAAATATATTTTATCTTTTACCATTCGAAGTTATTGCAATTTCGCTTGAAAACCTTAAAATTCCAATGCTATCTTGTCCAATGATTACAGCATCTAATGCAATACAATCTCAAATTGTATCTAGCATATCGCCACCACCGTTAATATCAATCCCCTTAACCTCCATTCTAAGATTTCTAATACAAGAATTCCTTCAACTAATTTTAGATTTCTTGAATATAATGTATATAATGTACTGTATGTGCTCCTTTGGTAAATCAGAATAATTTATGTAGTACAGCAACCAATAGATGAATATTTTAACGATACAGTGGATAAGCGCGATCTGCATAAAAATAATTATATTATATTCAGGATAATTGTAATAAAACAATTGAATATACTAACCAATTATAATAACTAGTAATAATGCAACTACGCTTGTGTAGTTGATAGTTTCAATGATCCATTTCTCCATGCTAAGCATCCAATACCTCTAACTCGACCATAAATTGAAAGTATTTCTAATCACGATAAATTGTACGTCCTTAGAACATTCTTTAATGGCAACGATTGATACTTTGTGAAAATCCAAGGCCGCATCAATCTCATCCATAATATATAAGGGTTAGGTTTGAATTGGTGTATAGCAAATACCAAAGCTAAAGAACTAAGTGTTTTTATTTTGACAAAATAAATATTCATTTATGTCAAGTATAATTAAAATGAACGCTGGAAAACATACGAATACCTTTCTCCACCAAAAAATTTTCCAACTCTTTCGGAAGCATAACACTAAAAATAATGCCTTCAGAAAAAGGATCCAAGCTGTCGCAACATTAAAGCTCGGTATGTCCTCCAAGAGTAATCATCTAAAAACAAAACTTGTTATATTTTATGTAACATGTTGAGATAAAAAAGTGCCATTTTAGATACCTGATACATTTCCAAGATATTAAAGTGAACCCATGCATGAATTCTTCCAATCGTTAACAATCGTTTTCCTTTTTACACTCATCACGTTTAGAAATAATCTCTTCAAGCTCTAACACGTAACAAATACTCTTTCTCACGAATACGATAATCTTCCAAAACACTTAGATTTGGATTGGAATTTTGTATTTTCTCTGTAAAAAATTTTTTTAAATAAAAAAAAAAAATTATATATAAAGAATAAGTAGAACATAAAAAAAGAATACCTTTAAGTTCATCGATCTCCTTGTAACGTACTTTGTCCATTGCATCGAGCTCATCGTCAGTGTAATTTGAAATTCTTGCTCCTCATCACCTCTACTTATAAGGTCAATTAGATAAATGGTAGAATAAATATTTTAAAAACACCATCAGCATGCTTACCCAAATTTTCTAAGAGAATTTCGCCGATGAATTTTTTTCTGTTTAGTTTCTACCAAATTGCGCTTACTATCTTCGAGCTGGGTTTTGAGTTTTAATTAATACAATACATAGTGGGATTGGTTATGGAAAAAAGATTTGACGTAACGTTGAGAGAATAATATACATAAATATCAACCTCAATTGCTCGAATCCGATTAATTATTCATCAAGTTTTCCTAACTCTTCCTTTTTACTTTCCAATATCTAAAAAATTAGGAAAAATGTAAATAAATATTATATATTTTTTAAAAAAAAAACAGATATGATTAAACATTAATATGAATAAATACTGATTTGGCTTCATCGAATGGAACGAGAAACTTTGAACTTCTTTTGTAAGCTTTTCTATTTCACTATTTAATTCTTCTAAATCTCTTTCACTTTTTGCTCGAAAATTTTCGATTTAATCCTATCCTTTTCCGCCCTTGATTTGGCCACTTGAGACTTGATAATTCGCTCATTTATTAAAACAAGTTGATATTTAACATGATCTATTTTAGACTTTTGAGCTCGAAGTTTATCACCCCAAATTCCAAAATCTTATCTTAATCTCCTCTTTAATTTAGAAGGTCGTCTTTTCAATTGATCTAACTCTTTTGTTAGATCAATTTGTATTCGAAGTTGTCCCATACGCCTGATATCATCTACATATGGATTATTTTTTTGCCATATAGGAAAAAAAAAGATTACTTATTAACCCTTAACAAGAATTTATTAATAAAATACAGTTAAATACTTACCGTAACTCGGCTACTCTTTTTTCAGTATATATAATATGTTTTGCGCAAGCATTCACATCCATCTCTAACTTCAATAGTTCAAATTCTAATTTGGGATAAACCTGTCATCTTTCGGCTTAATAAGATCAAAAAGGCGGTAAACATTTTCAGGTGTTTGTATAGGGCGCACGTCCATGGTAGGCAGTTCATTCAAAAGTATGAACTTGGCGCAACCTAAATCTTTTTTTTAAGGTATTCTATACAAGTTTGTCCAACTTCAATAGAATCAACTACGATGTTGTTCAATGCTGGACAGGCAATTGAAATCGCAACATCGTATTTATCATCAATGACACCAAAGGTTACCCAACCGATCCTAATTAAAAAAATTAAAATAAGATTTCAGCAAAAATTTATAAAACGCTCCGATCCGACGAACTTACATACAATCCTTTTATACGACCACTATCTTTGAGCTTTATCAAGCTGCTAAGAACTTGTCCTCTAGACTAAGAATTTAAAAGTCTTTTCGCCTCAGCTTCTCTTTGTCGAGAATCGGCAAGACTAGACTTGAAATGTTCTTGCTGACCATGATAATGCTAAAAGTAATAAAAGATATTTATGAGAACCTTAAATACTTAATATATTAATTTAAATGCTAAATAATAACCTTTAAACCAGTGTCCAATTGTTTAATACTATTTGATTTGATTCTTTTTAGATGAGATTTCTTGTTTCTAAAGAAGCAATTCAATTATAATTAAATCATCACAAAAAAAGCAATTAATGCCTTATAATAATACCTTTTTCCGACATGATTCTCTAAGCGTGACAGCATCTTCGTCTGCTTGTTTTTGTTTTATTGGATCAACTTTCTCTTTTAAAATGTTATATTCAGATTGGTTGACATCAATAAGTGATTGCGTTGCATTGATTTTCTCTAACAAAGGTGCAAGTTCTTTTTGCTTTCTTCAATTTAGTTGAATAAACTTCTGACTTGCCTTTATATAAATTAAATTCGGTTACAATATAAAAAAAGGTATTTACACAAAATAATCAATTCACATACCCTTTAATCTTACCCCGATTTTTTTAAAGATATTTCCAAGCCCACCATTTTTTCCATTCGATCATTAAAATCCTGTTCATTAAATTGTAATGCTGTTTTCGCTTCCGAAATTCCATGACGATCCTATAATTAACAGAATCTTTGTATTTATCTTCAAGATCCTTGTTATCTTGTTTTATCTGAACATGCTTTTCTTTTGATCTTTTAATTTATTCTAAGAATTAATAAATAAATTAATTGTCATATTAAATTAACTTGTCTGAATAAATTATAAAATCTAATGACTTATCACAGCCTTATTTAATATTTCAGTATTAAACTTACACTCTAGCTAATTTTTTGATAAAGGGCGACTGCTTCAAAGCTAACGTGTTTTCATCTCGGAGAAAATCTTCTGCTTTTTTTTTCTTAGCCTTTCAATTCAATAAGGTTCGAATCATTATTGTTATTTAATATGATTACAAACGCCATTTACTACCTCAAACTTTGTTAACTATTTTAACGCGATTTAATTTTTCTGATCGTTTTCAATGGTTCAACCTTTTCCATTTGCTTCTTCAGGAGAACTTATATTAAAAGTTCGATAATGTCTTCTATATATTCTTGTGTCCATATTCATGCTCATTTGGTGCTTTGGGTTTCATCTGCGATATTAATTCAACTTCTCCCTAAACATTAATTTAAGCATAAATTTGACGATGTCAATACATTAATCATTACCTCGTGATGAAAACATAAAATAAAAAAATAAATAAACAAAGAACCTGCAAAATTAGAAATCGTTTATGATCCAAATCGATCCCCCTTTCTTTAAAAGACTTATAACTTCGGTAATTGCTTTGTCGCCCGTTTATGAAATGCTTGCATTATTGCGAAAAGCTTGACGCGAGATAACCAATTGGGATTGTGATAGAATCTCATAATTATCCGAACTAGGCTATAAAATTATTAAACATCATTTATTATTAATTTTAAGTGATGTTTTTTCTTTTTCTTTTTCTTTTCTTTCTTTTTTTTTTTTTGGAAATTAAAACTTTATTAGTACCAAGTCAAGAATTTTTCTTCAACACTGCAAGCAACCATCAACGTGATGAATGAATAAGTTCTGATAAATTGGCTTGGCTCATTTTATTTGCTCGATAACAAATACAAAATAAAAGTGCATCGATAACATTTGATTTTCGCGTAAGTTCACTTGTACGCGATTTCTGAATTCTGAATTAGGAGATTGAATTGTCATTGGCTTAGAAATTTGTTTAACGATACAAATGTTGCACAATCTTTTTTTTTTATGAAAACGAGGCCGTTTTGGACGATTTCTTGAAAGAATTGTTGGAAATTCTACCAAAAGGTAATTATGAATTTGAAAGCAATAATAGCTTTTAAACATTAATAATATATATTTTTCATTTTTATAATATTATAATAGATATTTGCAACTTATCAAATATAACTCTTATAAATACCCAAGATATTAATACATTCGATGATACTATTACTAAAGATATTATGTTTAACAATAAATCAACAAAAAATAATAAACCTGAAATTTATAGTAATAGGACACAAAATGTCAATTGAGCAAGTACAAGATCAACTTTTTATGGCACAAAGTACTGCTCGAATTCGCATCGAACAACGACAAATGGCTATGGACAGTAAGTTAAAAATAATTTTTTTTTTCAACTTTATTTATATATTATCGAAATTAATACACATTTTATCTCCAAATATTCAGCATCATCTATTCACAAATTAATGTCTTGATTCTTCAATTCATATTGTTGTGACAGCCTTGACTATAAATAAAAGTTCCAATAAAATATATCGTAAAGAAGGAACAAAATGATCTTGTTTTGATTGTTAAACTACTGTTCGGCTACCATTATTATAAGCATCCATATTAATAATATAATAATTTCAAGCAATATTTTAAAACCCACCAAATATTTTTTTAATCTTCCAATTTTCTTCTCTTATTAAGTTGTGAACGAGTAGAACAAAATGGTTTTTGATCATAGCCCACCATATCAATATGTAAGTTACTGAGCTTTATTTTGCCCTTCTCGTTTTCCTTACGCATCCGCAAAATCGAAACTCATGTTGACTCAACCTCTTGTTGTAGGTCAAACTAATAAGCTAAAATTACTTCTCGTGTAACTCGAGTTGATATAGATTGGCTGATGAAATTGTGTAACCCGTTCAGTAATCCGATTTTTGCGTTCTACAAAATAGTGGAATTCTTTTGATCGCATTTTTATCTCTTATAGCCACACACTATTAAATTTTTAAACACGTAAAATACGCGTTTTAAAATATGAATCAACTACAAGTTATTGAAAAGACTTCAACTAAATGTGTTAATTTCCTCTTATAAACCCGTTTCTAAAAAGAAAACTAGTAATACTACGCGTTTATCTACGCGTTTAATTTTACCCAAACCAGTTCAGCATGCTGTTCCTTTGCAACACAAGCAACAGCAAATTGTTTCTCCACTTCCTCCACTTCAACAGCAACAGCAAGTTGTTTCTCCACTTCCTCCACTTCAACAGCAACAGCAAGTTGTTGCTCCACTTCAGCAGCAACAGCAAATTGTTGCTCCACTTCCTCCACTTCAGCAGCAACAGCAAATTGTTTCTCCCCTTCCTCCACTTCAACAGCAACAGCAAGTTGTTGCTCCACTTCAGCAGCAACAGCAAATCGTTTCTTTACCTCAGCAGCGGTTGCAAAAAGTTCAACAAAAAATTGAACCGGTATTATATGAAAATTATAATGAAATTACTTTGGTAGTTCATATTTTCAGTAATTTAATCATAAAATATTATTATAATTTTATTTTTTCTTAGCCAAGAGAGGATGAGATTTTATATAATTAGGGTGAGAATCTTCTACCTGAAAGGAATATTACTAAACGACTTAGAGATGATAGTAACCAAGATCAAGATCATGATGAAAGGTCCGGAAGTTGGAAAGATAGTGAAATTAAAATCTTACTTGATTATCTTCAAGAAAATTTCTCATCTTGGTCCAAAGGAAATAAAACTAAATTTTATAATGATGTAGCAAGACATATTTTACTAAATGCAATAAAAAGTAAATTTTTGTTTCTTTAATTCTTTAATTTTTTTTTTTAAATTATTAACTTTTTAATTATTTATTTAAAGATTAGCCTAGATGTGTCACCTAAATCCAAAAAAAGTTGATAACTCAAAATTTTACTCGTTTTTTTTTTGTTATAAAAATACGCGTTTAAATATTTAACTGTTTCAAACCATTATCCGCTTACATATCTCATAATTTTATTATTATTATTATATTTTTTTTTTAAAAAAAAAAGGAATTCAAAACAATCGAACATCTATTGATTACCTATTTAAAGTAAAATTTTGAAAAAATGTGGTATCATTTTGATCGCTTTTTTTAAACACGTCTGGTGTCTAGTAAAATTTTTAATAAACTTTAAAAAATTTAAGGAACATGCAAGCTAATGAGAAAATTTCGACTAAACGTGTTAGCTCTTCCAGTTTCATAGTTCTGGACCTCAAAAGAGGAAAAAAAATATTACGCGTTCAACTCCGCGTTTAATTTTGGATTGTATTTAATTTTTCTTATCATCTTAGTCTTTACCTTATTCTCGATGCTGAATCCAATTCTTTGTCATCGACCAATGTCATCAGCCGCTTAAAAAGCTTCATTAGTATCATAAATGTACTGACCACGAAATTCAAATTACATGTTCAGATATTGTCATTACCGGAGATTGGCTACCTGGATGGATGAAAATGAAGACACAATAATTCATTTATCACCTGATAGAACAATTTTTTTTTTCATTTGTCTTGAAATTTATTGATTTAATAATGATTGTGTCAATTGCTATCTATTAGTACTAGCATTCCAATACTTCACTTCGAAATGCTTTCTGATATTTAAACAAGTGTGACTTTAACATCTGCACCCAATATCAAAATTATGGAACAACAGATACCGAGATCTGTCTCTTATTTTGTTTTGTTATCACTTCCTTCTGTCCTCATATTCTTACCATGTTATAGTTACTGAAAAAGGATGCAGATTTTTGTTTATAAGCGAAAGATTCTTTATGTGGCATAGATAAAAATTGGGATTGGCTGAGACTTAAGATTAGAGAAGTAAATTTCATGATGCTGAACAAAATTAGATATAAATCAAGCAATATAGGAAATAGATCAAGTTTAGACATTAACGTTTTGGGTAAATGTTATAAAGAAGGATTGGTTTGACAATAAGATCCATGGCACTGGGCAAATTAAGTTTAGGAATTGGAACTTTGTGACCTAGGTGCGTTTTGTCATACACTATATTTTGGATACTGGCTACCACTTGAAAGGCGACATTGAGTTTTTCAATGGTAATTTTATGATGAGTGCAGAGTTCTTCATTTTCTTTTTGTAACCAAGTAATGTGTTCATTATGTTCAGTAACTTTAGAATCTGAGGTGTCCACTTCAGGTTCGTATACTGTATCAGTCTCTATGGCACCTTTTGCTTTATTAGCTTCGTTGAGTTCTGCGGCTTTCTTAGACGTGATCGTGAAAATATTAAAATGCTTTTCAACTTTGTCAAGACAGTACATTAAGAAGGCAAGATCATTGTGAAGTGTTGCAAGTGATGGCATCCAATTTATTTAAAATTCTTTGTGTATCCGTTAACTCATTTGTAAATATTTTAGTCAATCTGTATAGTACATCTTCATCGTCCATTTATTCTGACTACAACTTCTAAGCATGAATTGAATTATCGAGAGAGGTTTTATTCTTTTGTGTATTAGTATTATTAGAGAATGTTGGGGAGGTTTTCACTGGAGGTTTGATGTTCTTAGTCCTATTAGTGAAGAAGCGTAGATTGTTGGGGTCAAATATTGTATTCTAATCATGTACAAATGTGACTTTAGGACGTGATGCAAATGCAGAATAAATTTTAAATTACGCAGGCTTAAAGCACTGGTAAAGGTTTTGTGTTTGTCTATCTTTGGGGTTTGGTCATTTGCGTTTAAAGTTATATGAATTATGCCTAGAAATGGAACAATGTGCGCATAAGTTAGTGTCGGACGTAGTTCAGATGAGTTTTCTGTTATCAAATTCAATAGGGTCCCCATTTTTTACCGCTTCAAGATCCTCTTTATTCCAGAAGTGCATGAAAGCATATTGAAGATTTTTATAGTTTGATCTAGCTTTAGGAATCACCTATATAATGGCGTTGACTGTTTTGCCAATAAGCTTTAGTTCTCTACCTGTAGTGTTTTTAGGAAGATTTGTAAGTTTCAAAGCAAATTGAGAACGAGCTCTGATTTTTTTGGTTGTAAAGAACAAACGTATACTCTAATCATGTCTTTCAAAATGAATAGGTTAGCGTGAGAGTTAAAGAATGACAGATCTGTTTTGGGTGCATATGAAATGGTTGCTTGTTACCAAAGATTTTTCATTATCATAGAGCATTTCTAAAGTGGAAATAGGAATTTCAGTAACCTTGATCGACAGACTCAGGTCAAATTTGAATAGGGCAGGTGTAACAAAAGGTTTGAATATGACTGTTTCCATATTAGGAATTTTGGTAGCAATGGCATGATTTGCATTATCACGTGTTGTAAATTCTAATCAGATAATTTTCAACGTTTTATTTTCAGGGTCTTGTTTAACTGATGCATCAATGAACGATAAGTATGCTGTACCATTGAATAATTCGCAAGCTTTGTTGGTTTTTTCGCAAAAATATTTGTTAGGAAGAAAGGTTTTTACGACGCAGTAAACATAAAAGGTGATAGTATCTCTAATTCTTTCGAAAGTGATAGTATTTTTGTTAGCATCTTTATTATTTAGCATATTTTCAAATGCGTTGAAAGCCTGGTCTTCGTTTATAATGTTGTTATCACCAGGAACTATTATTTCACTATCCTTTAGTTTTTGGATAGGCAAAAGGCTGATAGTAGAGGTTTCTTGTATATTATTTTCTCTAGGAAACCAGGTAGTTTTGGTATATTTAAAGTTTTTAGCTTCTGCAAGAATTGCTTCTACTTATTGGTCAATACTCATATCACCAGCTGATAAGATATTGATGGTGATTATAACTTTTGAAGGTCCAGCTGGAGTTTCAGCTATTTGGTTGGATCTGCCAGTCATAATTTTCTTCTGTGAAAGTTCTTTTTTGTTTTTTGTTGATAATCTAGAATAGCTTCGCAAGTTACGGTTATTTTTTTGTGAAAAATTTTGATTTTTTTCTTTTCCTATTTTTTGTGATTTTGGAGAGAGAGGAAAAAGTTTTTTCAATATCATAGAATAGTTTCATATTTGGCAAATGTTAATCGAATTACGTGCTCAAAGGTTGATATGGGGATCTCTATTATCTTGATTGCTAATTCAGAATTAAATCTAAATAAGGTAAAGTGTTCAAGGGTTTTAATTTTAGATCTGCTATATCTGGAAATTTGGCAAGGAGTGCTTTATCAGCATCCAATCTCATGGAGAATCCAAATTAGACAATCTTAAGCATTTTGTTTGCAGGTCTTGCTTGACTGATGCACTAATGAAAGAGAAAAAGTCTACACCATTAAACATTTCACAAGCATGATTGATTTTATCTTTATTTGATTTACCAGAAAGGAAGGTTTCAGTGGCATAATAAATATAGAATGAAGAAGCATCGCAAATGCGTTCAAAAGAGAGGTTATTAGGGAAAGAACCATTTTTTCTGAGTAATTTTTTGAGGGGTCGTATGCTTGATCTTCTTTCATAACATTTGTGTTTTTAAAAGTGACAAGTTCTGTAATCTTTTCAGTTAAAGTTTTAAGTAGTAGGTCAACTTTCATAATTCCTTAAGAGCCAGAAGCGATATTTGAGTTGACAATATTTTCAGTTTCAGTTAAACCAGGATGATTAAGAATAGTAACAGTTTTCTTTTGGGGATGTTCTAAAGACTTATTGTTAACGGGTAAGTCAGGATGACTACGAGTGTTGCAAAGGTTTTTTGGGTTATTATTAAATTTTTTTATTGTGTCTTTTCCCATAGTGTTTTTGAGGGGAGTGGGAAAGAGTTTTTTTTTGTAAAACCGTAAATATATGTTTTAGTTCATAGGATTATTTCCATATGTGTGTGATTATTCTTTCTATCAACAATGTGTAAACCTTTATATGGTGCTGAAAGTCTTAACTCAACAATTGTTTCAATTTTTTTGGCGACGATCATTTATCATATGACATGAAATTGACCAATAAAAATGTATGATTTCATGTAACATGTACAACTAAAGGAGGTTAAATTTAGAATAATGCCACGCGACAAGTTTTTTTTTTATGTATTCAAATTAAGAAAATATTACTGTGAAGGAACTTTTGCAAATCTGAAGAGAATAATATAAAAGTTAAGTATTGTACTTGTTTCTTTATTATAATGTAAT
>CAJVPP010002919.1:0-13140 GCA_910592005.1 Funneliformis mosseae
AATTCTGAACCGGTTTTAATCCGATACGATAAAAACCGGTTATAAATCCGATATCGATAACCGGTTCCGACCTCTACTTCCGCAAGAATAAAGTTCTAGTTCGGTCACAGCAATTCTTTTTGCATACATTTCCTTTTATTTTGAATTCACTTCGAGCTGGATACATAAATGGTTTCTTTGATTATATAATAATGATTAATTTATATTTTGCTACTTTTGCTTTGGATTCATAGATAAGTTATTTTGATTTATTTTTTTTTATTTTTTATTTGATTCAAACGATTTGAAAAGTGTCCAATTTATATTTTTTTCCCGTTATTTTCGTCGTTAGAATAAAGTTTAATAACCCAAGTTTTTATAATATCTACAGACGAAACTGAATTCGAAAAATTAAATGATGTGATTTCGGCATAATTGTTTCGAATTATGAACCCTAAAAGGAATGACATCATTATAAGCTATTACGGAAATAGTGCGATCTTTATAAGTGACCCTTATTTGTCAACCACTCATTTAATCCGTCTACAATTTTTTTAGGCGAAAGCCATTGGTTTGTAATGTCACGCGATTGGTGAGTGACTAAATTTTTACTTGTGCAGTTGTATTCAGTTCTTTCATTTATGTATTTTATAAACAATTTTTATTGTAAGCAGTAGGTATTGATTGAATAAAATTGAATATTTATTAAGTAAATGAAGTAATTATGACAAGTATTTATTTAATATTATCAAATTAATCAGTGTTGCCTCAACATCGGCGCTTTACACTTTCTCTTTATCAATAAATTAAACTGAGTAAATGCCAAATTCTAATTAATTAAAACTGCGCAATTACGGAAATATTACAAAATTATAAAATCGGAAATTAAAAAGATAATAAACGAAGTTTCTACTACGAAATTTAAAAGTTAAAACAGAGAAAGCGAAGTGTTAAAGGAAGGATTTCGAAGGGAATATATACAAAGAAATATAACAAGGGTGAGCGTAAATATTAAGCTTTTTAAGGATTTCCAGCTTTTATATAAAAAAAAAATTGAGCCAGCCTGGCATCTTGAACACTTTGTCATACAGGAACCTTGACATCCAGGCACCGTACCAGCCTGTGAGTAGGGGGTAAATATGAGGGGAAGATTAAAATCTTAATTTTAAAATTAAGAAAATTTAATCTTCCCCTCCTATTTACCCCACTGGCAAATGATCTTCAAGAACTAACTGTAAATATCGAAATCGATTTTATGCGGAATCATGGAGATTTCGGTCGGAATTACCTTCAATTGTAACAGTACGTAGAAATTATATTAACTTTTTGCACGAAGGTAAAAATACAGGAAGTTTCATAGCTAAATATAAAACATATCAATATACAATGACTTTCCAAGAAATTCCATGCTTATACTCCTAAATCTTAAACAAATGGCGTCTATTGAAGGTTTTAAAGTAATAGCGATAACAAACACCTGAATGAATTTGTTCGTAGGTAATCATGCCCGACACCTGTATGTTATTATTTATTGCAACCGTGTGCTGAAATTTCAAGTGTTGCTTTTCTTTCTAAATTGCAGCAAATACAATATATATTAGGTCGAAGAGTTATTTCAAGTTAGTGCTTGGTTCTCTCCCTATTTGGTGGTCCCAATGTATGCTTCAAATCATCATGTTGACTCTTTATTTCTTTGTGATCATGTCTAGCTTTTAAAATATATCAACTGCAGACTTGCTACTAGGGATGTGGACGGTTCTATCGGTTCCAATTCGGTTCCTCTTCGGTTCTACTTCGACTCTTCTTAAGTAATTAAAACATTGAGCGTTAAATTAAATTTATACTAATAGAGCATCATGTGATGATCAATTTAAAAAATTTTTTTGACTAGTTATCCAACAAATTCGTCCTATTATTACCTTTAATTTGATGACAATCAGATTTTGAGCCGACTTTTGGAACCGGTCCGGTGTCGGTTCCGGTTCGATTTTTAAAATTGGTTAAATGGTTTGTAATTCAGGAAAACCCAGAATATGCAGAAATTATAATCGGTTCCAGAACCGCTCATTTTGAACCGTCCCCATCCCTACTTGCTACACGTTTCTTAAACTTAGACATAATATTTTTTTTCTTAAAAGCTTGTGTTATTGCTTTCTAATTCCAATCAAGTTCACGAATGTTCTTTGTTAAAGAAAGTCACATTATCAAAGTTCCGATAAAAAAAAGGTCTAGAGAGTTAAGTGATACTTGCGAATAAAATTAATATATCTAATTTTCTCTCAATTGATTCTGACCTTTTTCTTACCGAAAGAAGTGTCTTGTAATAGAAACTTTAAAATTGACTCGCTACTTCTTTTTATCAGGTTCAATATTTGGAATTAGATCTGTTTAGCTAATTAAAATTATTAATGTTAAAATTACACGGCAGGTTATAACTCTATACCTTTAATAATAGAGTAATATATTCATAACATTCTTAAAAGAGAAATGGAAAATTATAAAATAAATCATCTGAGTAGAAATCAATAAAGAGTTATTTAATTAATCTAAGTTTTAAATAACTTGAACGGTGTGATTAACAAAATGAAATCTATTAATCATATTTTCAAGAGAAATGTTTATACTATGCTTATAAAATAATTGAAATTTATATAAATGACGTAGTAAATTTACTAATAATTGAGATGTCGAGTGATCAATTCAAAAGTTTCAATACAACAAAGGACAAAATTGCTTTCGTACCAGATTATTAATTAAAAAACTTATTAATCTTAAAAATATAAACAAGCTAACACATACATTTGATTGCTGCAATATTCCAAGATCATTTTCATCTATCCATATCTCAAAAGTTATATAAAAGAATCTATGTAGTATATCTACTAAATTTAGTAAAATCTTTGTGCGATTTTAAGTTTAAATTAATCGTATACTAGTTAACTTCATGGTGATACATACTATGTTGCAATAAATGAAGACTCATAAATTCGACTCGTATTTGCTTGTTCCATTTACAGTAAACTCCCCAACACGATAGATTATTTCAGTTCATAATTACGAAAAAAGCATGCTATCAATTCTGATATTGAAAGATAAAGTCAGAAATATACGTTGAATAAAATAATAGAAAAGGAAGTTATTTACTTTATGATGAATGACAGTCATAATAGTTTAGTTATATTTCTTGGAAAAAGTCTTTTTTTTTAAGAGCGCAGAACGTATTGTTGAATTAGAATTGAATATGATACTATTAATGTGGCAGATTAATGAAGTTTATGATACTCTGTTCCGTCTACGAACTTGGAACTTGTACAAGGGTAAACTTTTAATAGTAGTATTAATATTAAAATTTAAATTTAGATTATCGTAAATACTTACGACGATTTTGAGTAACATAATCTTATAGATTTAAAATAAAAACAGCTTACTGAAGTTTTGTAATTTATTTAATCAAACGATTGAACTAAGTTCGTAACTCGATTTTAATAGCAAACCTCCCATATTATTAACAAAGTGAAAAATAACGTCCGGAATCATTCAAACTCTGGCACACCCAGCATGATTGGTGATGTTTTCCGGACATTTTTCACAGGGTAAAAATTGTGTTTATGTCAAATGCTTTTCCTCGAATCTAATATAATGATGATATGTTAAAACTGTATAAAACGTACTTTGGAAGAATTTAGGTTATAGATGCAATCTAAAGATAACGAAAATCGCTTAATGATGATGTGATGTAAATTCTCGATATTCGATGTAGACAACGACCATTTAAACCGAAGTTATTGTTCCTTTGCTACGTCAGTTTTAAGAAATATTATTAAAATTTTTAATAGAATAAATATATTTAAATTGACAACTAACTTGTAAAACCGAAAGACGGAACGATGTACAATCATTATGGTAAGAACCAGACTCGACAATTATGAATTCGAAATAAAGTTTAATGAATCCTATTCTTGATTGTAGAGATAAAACAGCACAGATTACGTGAAACTTTGGTGCGAAAGTAAAGATGAAATGCCAGATTTTGTTATACCCATTATAAGCCTGCATATTTGGTGTGAACCTCTTAATATTACTGCAGAAAATGAAATTAACTTAGGCTTTAATAAAAGTTATAAAGAATATAAATTGATTTTACAAACTTTGTGGCTCGAAAATTCCTCCTTACAATTCTGATTGGGATTCGATGCTTTAGATCATTCAATTGCTTTTAACATTACGAGTATGCATAATTTTAAATCTTTTAAATATTTTGATTTTATTAATACCAATTTGAGACATTTTCTCACACAATTTTGAATTACAGAATTTAGTAATAGCAGATACGAAATTGCTTTTGAATCATTGTTGCGGTATTGAAGTAAAGCTTTGTGTAACAAATCGTCTAACTTGGAATAAAACTTTAAGGAAAATTACTTAAGCATAGTTCAGTCAGGGAATATACCAAATAAGGAAATGAGTTCTAGAATGATCTACAGAAAATTCTTTGAATTTGATTGGCTGTTACATGTATATATGATCGATATCATTTTTTTTTTCCGAATTTCATTGTGGCTTAAATAGCATATAGATAGATAGCAAAAGAGTTCTAGTTTCCATAATCAAAGGGATCAAATCTCCTTAAAAAAAGTAAATTAGACCTCAAAATAAGAAATTTGCATGTATTTTGTTAGTTAAATAAAAGTATATTATATATAGCAAATTTTTTGTTAACTAATTTAACATTTTAAATAATTTTTTTTGTAGAGTCTGCTTACCAAAGGCCAAAAGTAAGGGATCTTCCATGTATTTTTGTGAATTTAGTTAATAATTATTATACAATTGGATTAAAAGATTGTGAAATAAAGGAATCACAAACCCAGCAGCATGCTAGTATCTAAGAAACAGCTAAGTGGCTTGCACAATACCATAATTACTTTCTTGAGTTCGCTAACCTTCATTCTTCTTTAAAGTCTTATTTGATTTGCAAAAGGCATTATAATCAAATCATTTTTACTTAGAATCCTAAATGAGTTGAGTTGAGTCAAGTTTAAAGATCAACTCTAATTGACTCATTTGTTTCAAGTTAAGTTGAGTCAAATTTATTTTATAAAATCTTTTAATTTGACTTAATTCAAGTTATATAAATTGTAAACTTGACTCAATTTGATTTAACTTGATTTTAACTTAACTTGATTTTGACTTAAATTTATTCAAACTGAGTCAAGTTCAAATCAAGTTTTGAGTTAATTTTAAATTAATTTATAAACATTTATTATAAAAAAATTTATACTCATCTTATTTGTGAAAATAAAAGTTTTACTCTTAAAAAAAAGAAAGTGAATTAAATAAAAAATAATTAAAAGTAAAAGTTAGATTAAAAAATGAAAACATAGAATATCGGGAGGGTGGAGGAAAAAATAAAGATAAAATAAAAAAATAAAATAAAAAAAAAATTAAAAAAATAAAAATAAAATTAAAATAAAAAAAAATAAAAAAATAAGGAGGGAAAAGAAAGGAAGAAAAGGAAAGGGAAGAAAGAGAAAGAAAAATAAAATAAATTAAATTAAATAAAATAAAAATAAAAAGAAAAATAATTAAAAAAAAATTAAAAAAAAACTAAAAATGAAAATAAAAAGATTGAAAGAAAGTAAAAAGAAGGGAAAAATAAATAAAATTAAATTAAAAAAATTAAAAAAATAATTAAAAAAAAAAATTAAAATTAAAATTTAAAAATAAACTAAAAAATAAAAATGAAAAGATTAGGGGAAAAGAAAGAGGGAAAAAGAAAAGAAAAAATAAAATAAAATTAAATTAAAAAAAAACTAAAAAACTGAAAGATTGGAAAGAAAAGAGGAAAAAAAGGGAAGAAAAAAAGAAAAAAAAAATAATTAAAAATCAAAAAAATAAAATTATAAATAAAAATAATAAATAATAAATAAAACAAATAATATGAAAAGATCAAAGAAAAAGAAAAGAAAAAAAAATAAATAAAAATTAAGAATCAATTTTGAGTCAACTTAAGTTAACTCAAGTTTAAATAGAGTCAAGTTAAATATTTAACTTGACTTGAATTTGGCATGACTCACAAATCATTGAATCAAAAAAACATAAACTCAACTTGATTTAAACTTGACTCAACTTATCTGACTCATGAGTTAACTCAATTTGTTCAGAACTCTATTTCTACTAATCAATTTTACCATCATCTTATAGATTCTGATCAGGATAATAAATGACTTCAATTAAATACTGATAGAAACTATAGCATTGATTATTTCAACATTATAGCTGAGTTTGAAAAAACTAAAAGTCTTCTGGAAGTTAGTTACTAGGAAATTTAGCAAAAGTCACAATTAATAATTAGGCTCAACAATAAAATTGTATAGATGTAAAAGCATTTAAAAAAATTAAATAAATGAAATAAAAGAGTTAAAACAAAAAATGCAAAGAGCTTATAATTATGCAATTACAGTAATAGTTATAAGTATTTGACTACCTCTAACTCTGACTACAAGTAAGTAAATTTAAATTTTTTTTTATTTAAAAAATACATAATCAACTAACTAAAATTAATATATTGTATAATAACTATTTGACTCTATAAGTGCAACTATATGCCTTTTTATACTAGCTACTAAATTCACGATAAGTATAAGTGATAATTAGTTTTATTCTTTTATAAGTTCTCCCTTTAACCCTCTAATTAATTGAATTTTTTTTGTATATTAATTTTCACTAATCTCTAAATGTTTTTTATAGAGTTTTAGTCTAAAAACATTGATGACTAAAAAAGTGCCTCAATGCCATTTTCTTTCTTCTATTTTTTTATGATTTTTGATCAATACTTTAGATTATCTTCTTGCAAGATATAATCTATATTACCTTCACCAAAAAATTTAAAAATGGAAGCCAGAAGACCTTACTCATAAATAGTACACATAAATTCAACATTAAGATTCCTCTGAAAGCAAAATAATATACCAAATTCAGAAGCAGTAAAACATCCCTAAACATAAACTTTTGATAGATGCTTAACAGAACGAAACACTTTTTTTTTACCAGAAAACTGCTAAACCCTTTTTTTGATGTATATAATTGAAATGTACATCATCTAAAAAAAATTTGATTCTAATCAAAATTCTTATATTTTTTTGCCTATTATAACCTTTTTTTTCGATAGTCTTCTTTAAGTAAAGATTTAGAAATTTTATTACTAAACTTTCCTCTAGACTTATGAAAACATCACCTTACTATTTCTATAATAAGCCCAACATTTCTTTCTTCCATTTTTTCTTATATTTAAATAGCTGTTATATTATGTTTCTTTACTATTTTTACAATCTTATCATCTTATTTTGCAGTGATTACAAAAGGCTGCCCAATCTTTCTGAAGTATTTATATCCTGATTTCATAATATCTTTTAATCTAATAAATAGCTGTAGACTTATTACAACATATCTATTTAGCAATAAATCTAAAACTAAACTTTAGACCAACTGGATACTCATGTAAAAAGACAATTGCATATCATTTTTCTAAAAAAAGTTCTATTTTTCAAGCGAAAGTTTAATGATGCATCTAATTTTTTTTATATAATTGACACTTATAAATTTACCAGTGATCATGTATTATTTTACATTATATTTTTAGAAAATTTAAGAGGTAGTTATATAATAATTTTAAATGATCTCAAACAGTCAGATACTTATGACTACTACTGTAAGACTCAAAATTTGTATGAGAAACAATATAAAAAAATGATAATCTTATCATATGATAGAATTTGCGATTTAATAATCAATAAAAAAGTATTGATGCAATTATTAAGATAGTAAATGCAGAACATGTATTATTATTTGATGATTTAAAATTAATAATCTGAGATGATATTAGATTCTTTATGAAAAGTCTTATAATATATAATCCTTGTGAATAACTTAATAGGTATAATAAAATTATTATTGTATTTATCGAAACTTTGATTCAAAAAATTTAAGGTACTAATACTTTAGGCTAAGAAAATTATTTTAAAATTATAGTTGCAGTTGATTCAATATATAGGGTGTGACACAAAAAATATATTTCAGAAGCTCAATTTGCCTTCTTAGCTATTAAATATTTAATCAAATAATTAAAGATGATTATTAATATTAATAATTATATTACAAGTTTAAGAAGTTACTATCGATTTCAAAAGTGATTAGAAGAATTATCAAAGTAAGAGCTACTATTACCCAAAAAGCTTTTATTTTTTGCATTTAATAATGAACAAAGATATCAAAAAAATTATCTTGACTGAGATTACAATACAGTAGTTTACTATATTATTACTAGTCTTATTACTTTTAATATAGAATCATATAATAAAATTTAACAGATTGACACACCTTAGGTATATTATTCTCTTAATAAGTTATAATACAAAGAGCTTATTGATATTAATTTCCAAATGTAAAAAGTTATTGATAAAGAATTATATAACTATCTTTCTAATATTATTAATTTATTATTCAAAGAAAAATTATTATCCACTAATACAATTGATTCTCTTATATTATTTACAGGAATTACTATCACTAATATAAAAAAATATCCCAATTGCTATTTATTAAATATTGAAAATTGAAAAAAAGACGCTCAGAATACTAAATGTGATTACTGATATTGACTAAAATACAAAAAGAAAAAGTAACTGAAGTTATAAATAATACAACCAATATATTCTAATTTTTAAACCATATAGTTTTAAAAATAAACCAAATGTTTCATGTATTTCTAGAATCAATCTTATCCAATAATAAGTTACTAATCAAAGAGTTAATATTTCTAAGATTTATGTATTTGATTTAATTGATATTAATTCTAATTCTATTTTGAATGTTGAAAAAGTTCTCTTACATATAAAAAATATAACAGGTATTAAAGATGAAATTCATAAATGAATAGTAGCAATTTGTGATAATATCTTATATTATCATAGTATAAAATTGAAAGAGAAGTTTACTTAACTGATACTTATATCAGAATAATTATATGAAGAAATAAATATGCTTCAAGCTTTTGTAGAGTTAAACTAGTAAGTAATAATTCAGAAATTTTATTCATTTTTGCATTTATTTACTTTACTTAATTTTATATTAGAGAAATTGATATAAAGTAATTTGCAATATATACCATTAAGCAATTTCTATAGAACTTATATAATTATATATAAAAATAATTCTGATTTATCAATAGAGAGATAGTTTGCAAGGGCCAAAAGAACAGCAAAATCACTTTACTAAATAAAATACAAATAGGTCAATATTAAACTTTTTTATATTTTTACTAATACTAATTTTATTTTATTATTTATTATATATAGACTTTTTTTTCTTCAAATAATAATTAACTATCAGAAAACTATAAGAATTAATAATCCTTTATTAAAAAATACTGTCAAAAGAATATTTTCACTTATTTGGTTTGTGAGGTAGCATCCTATTTACTACCTAAAAAAATTTTTAATAAAGTTTAGTTAATGTAACTTCATTTAAAAATACATGACCTTATAGAGAAAATTTGTGTTATTCTTAGGTAAGGAATTTATAAACAGTATCAAGGATTAGATGTAATTTTAGAAGAAATGAACAAAATCTTAAAAACTTTAATACCTCCAGTCTATAATATCATTACTAAAAAATCACTATATGTAATCACAAAAAGTTCCTTAAAGTAATGCCTTTATTTTAATTAACTTTATTAATAAATATTACTAACTTTAATTTATAAAAATTTAGCTAAGAAATAACTTACTCAAAATAATAAGATATAATAATTATCAAAATATCAGATTAAGAACTTGGTCAGAATTATTCAAGGAATGTTAAAGATTTTGAATCTATTTAAAAGTCTGAATTTTGTGAATCATAATCTAAAAGAATATGAATTAAATGAAAATTTAAAAAATTTTACTTATTTAGTAAAATAAGTTTGATAAAAATTTATTATCAAAGTATTTATTAATAAAAATGATTCTCCTTTATTTAAGCTAATACTAATTATAAAACAAGAAGTAGAGGCTCAGAAAAATTAAGAAAATATGACTAAAATTTAAAATTTTGCTAAGGATAGAAACTCTTCTTAAACAGCTTAGTAAAAATATTTATAAGAAATATTCTAAATTGAAGTTATTAAAGTAAAGCAAATTGATATGCATATTATAAAAGATAAAGTATATATTTAACTCAGATAATAAAATTGTTAACAAAGATTATTTAAAATGAATTTTTTTTATTTAAGCATTTTTAGCAAGCATTTGTCAATTGGTATATAAATATTGGTAAAATAAATACTAGAAAGCATAAAATGATAAATAGAAATAAAAAAAATTCAATAAATGTAGTATAGTATTCAAAATGAAATAAAAATGCTATTCTAATTTTTTAGTTAATCATTTTTTAATTTGGAATAAATCTAAAATATTTTGATCTGCAAATCATTACTATAAAAAGAATTGATTAATATGATATATTTGGTATATTTCTTGACTGTAATTATCAAAAGTAAAATAAATATAATGTGAATTTCTGAGTAAATTCAGAAAACTTATCATCTCAATCCTATTTATTCTATTATAATTGCAAAAAGCAATATAATTTATAAAATGTATCATTTCATATTGATTATAAGTGAAATATTATTTTGCAGGTAAAATATTACTGACAAATTTCAAAAGAAAAAATTTAATATAACTATTTTAATCTGACAAAAGGAATGTTATTCTTTTTTAATTTCTTTATATTCTACAAATACAATTAAATTAATTATTTATTTAAAATAATTTTAAGTAAATCACTTATTATTAATTTTATAAAATATACACCCATATTTTAATATTATTAAGAAATTTTATTATAATTATTTTTAAATATTTTAAAATATATTATTAAAAAAATTGATACTTTTATAATAAATTTTATAATGTTTTCTGAGTAAAAATTAAAAAAAAATGTAATTAACTAGTGATTTTTTAAAGATAAATAAATAATAAATTAATATAAAAAAAATTAATATTTTAAACTCAAATATCTTACTATCTATCAATCTCAAAAATATAAAAATATTATTATTTAATAGGTTTTAATTTAATCCAATAAATAAATTTATATTTTCATAATTAGTAGATTATAAATTATTTTAAAAATTAAAAAATTGAAAATATAATATACTGAGAGTTATTAAAAATCTCTGAATATTATTTTTTAAATGTGATTCTATACTAGTAACAATATGTAACTTAATAATATTATGATCACATAACCTTTTTGAGTTTATTTATATAAATCATTAAAAAGCATATTTTATTTATTTATTTTAACTTTAACTCAAAATAATTTCATTCTCTGAAATCAATAATAATAAGTAAAAAATTAACAAAAAAATAATGTAGTGCTATATTTTATTGCTATCAACATAGTGATATTTATAGAACTATTGTTATAACTATTAAATGTGAGACATCAATAGTGTTTAATATTTTAAAAAGAATAAATGAAACTGAAACTATTAATTTAAGATCCCATTTTAGTCATCTATTTCTTATTGAACTTTTGCAATAAAATTGACTTAAACAACTTATAACGAATAGTAAAGGAAAGAATTATCACTTATATACTGTTAAAGTTTAACAACTTTGAAAGAAGAAAACCAATCAGGATATTATAGCTAACATAATTATCTGAATATTTTATAAAGCTAGGCTAAGAAATTGTCTTGCTTAACACAAACCACTAATCTCACTAGCAGATATGTATGCATGTCTTGTATAGACTTAAAAACACTAAAGTTTAATAAAGTATGATTAGGTAAAAGTTATATAAAATGATGAATTAACCTTTTTCCAATTTTAATAAAGCAGGTGTAATAGAGTGTAACAGGATTCACAAGATGAGTAGAACCTTTCTTATATTATTGTTATATGAAATATAATTCTATACGAATATTTTAGAAATGCTTTTTAAAATAAGACTTAAGATCTATTATTCTAATATCTAGATTAGTAACTAATACTATATACATTACTATCTTTCATAAGCATATTATATCAACTATAAGATGTGGATTTCTAAATGGTGATGGCTTGTTTTAAAGGATAATGCTTATCTTATCAAATCAAAAGTTGTGAAGAAATTTTATATAAAAATAATCTATATATACTTTTTTGGTTTACTTAAAATTCAGATCTCAATCCAATTAAGAATCTGTAAGCTAATATCAAGAAAAGCATTCGTGAAAAAAAAAACTGCCTTCTAATTTTGCTAAACTTGAATAATACATTAAAAGAATATGGTAAGATGTTTCTATACATACTATTAAAAATTTGATTGATAGTATGTCATAGCAAATTCAAGTAGTAATTAAAGCAAAATAAGATATGATTAAGTATTACAGTCAACTCTTGATATAACAAACTTTTGATATAATGAATTTTCTGAATAAATATAATAAAAATACTCTTATTATAGTGAATTAGCTAATCAAATCTTTTAAAATCTTTACTATAGCTTTTACTATAGCTTTATAATAAAGTTGAGGTCTAGAATATAGAGTTTTTTATAATAAGAGTTGACTGTAGTTACTTAGTATAAAATGTAAATCAAACCTTATTTAAATAAAAGTATTATTGATTTTTTTTCAGTTTTAACTTTAAATTTTAAGTTTTACATTAAAACCAGCAAAAATTGACAGACCTGTCAAATATGACATATATACTAAATATATCATATTTACTAAATAGGACACATATATCATTTATTATATTTTTATTATATTTATCATTATTTATTTCATATTTAACATAATTAACATATCTGTTAGCTCTATTATTATTATTAATAGTATTATAAATACCATAGATTTTTTTTAATTATAATTTCTCTATATAAAGGGCATGAAAATGCCTTAGAAAAAGGACAGATCCTAATATTATATTCAATATACATTTAATAATAATAATAAAAAACCTTAATATTTTGCAAATATAATATTTATAATTTTATTCTTATTAACTAAATAAACTCTCTAATTAATAATATGTCACGTTGTTACATTGGATTTCGTAGCTTCAAATAAAATCTCAAAGGGTAAATAAAACTAAGACAATTACTCAAGGAATCACGGGTGAGGATTCA
>CAJVPP010002920.1:0-13137 GCA_910592005.1 Funneliformis mosseae
TTGTTGTTTTTTATGTTTATAATATAAATAAACACTAACATGTCATATGATCGCAATTTGTTATTGCAGTCATATGACTTTTCTAGCATTAATTCGCGTTTGTAGAGGGTGTGCGGATACTTTTGTCCACCCTCTGTATTTAAAAAAATTTTTTTTTTGTAATAAGAAATAAAATTTTTATATTGTATCGATTTTGTATTACTGTTATTAATAAATTTATATGATACGATATGTATTAGTCAATCATGTTCGATTTATTCTATTTTATGATCAACCAATAAACATAAACTTCCATCATGCTTTTAACACCTCCACTAGGGATCTGCAAGACATCACCTTAGTTACTAAAGCTAAAGCCCTCTATATCTCTCGTTCAAATAATTATAAACCTTGACCCTTCGCAGTCTTTTACTTCAAAACAGAAGCAGACCTTAACAATGCTATTAAACAATCTTTTGCATTCAGTGATAATGAACTCCAATGGTACTCAGCTGATGCGAGATGTTGTCATAAATGTGATTTTCCAGAACACATTGTTATAAAATGCCTCCAAATTGTTTCATCAGTAAATGATGATCCTGTTAAACAACCTAAAACCCCAATTTACAAGCTTTCCTCTGTTTAAAAACTATACAATCACTTCAAGTTAGCAGAATCTAGATTCTTGATAACGAGATACAATGACTGCCAATCCAATCACAACCAGCCACTCCTTCCCAAAGAGGGAAACAAACCTGCAATTGATAAAGGCAAGCTAAAGACAAAGGCTCCACAGGTTTTTTGATTGATGACTCAGTTCATAATCCTAATGATAATAACAATACGACCAATAATAAGCTAAACAGAATCCTTTACATGCTCGCAGGTATGCAAAAGGCTATGTCAGATCTTAAAACTCGCATTGCTAAGCTAGAAAAGGCTCAATCAACTATCTATATCTCACCTTCCTTCTCACTATCAAGCGTCCTGAATAATGGGCTTATTGCATAGCAATCTGCGTCTACCTCTACCCCTTAAAAAAGAGTTCGTATAACCAATTCCTCTTCAGATAAAGACCTTATTAAGTCACCTGTTCCCATCGACCTTAAAACACAAGCAATTATTAAAGAACAAGCCTTTGTTATCGCTGAATAACAGAAGCAATTACAGCTCGTTAACGCCCAAATACTCGAAATCATAGCTTAGGTGCAAAAACCATCTGATTCCTTCCCACAATAATTTCACCCATTACCTAACCCACAACCATAATTAATAACAATACAAATATCGATAAAAATAATAATTACAACAATAAATATATAGAATATTCTACCAACAATCAATTTAATTCAAAAGGCACACCTACTATATCTTTTGCTACCCATAATGTAAATTCACTTCAATGTTCAATCAAAAACCAATTCATTAATGATACATTCACAGATCTTAATACAGATTTCGAAGGTCTTACTGAAACATAACACAAGTCTGACCAATCCTTTCATTATATACATAACCCTAATTACACTTCTTTTTGGAGCACCCGCCTTAACTCACACGCTGGAGTTGGCATTCTCATTAAAAAATCCTAGGCTGTTTACATCCAAAAAGCCTATCTGGATAATGATCGATTTATCTACATAGATTTGCATTTACCTGGACATACCAAATTTTGCATCTTCTATATCTATTTACATGCTTCAACTGAATCTGATATCAAGACGGAATGGCTTAACCTACACAAATTAATCATTAAACATGTTTATAATAGCATCAGAGTAGATTTCAAGACTGTTATCCTAGAGGACTTCAACACAAATCTCGATATCTACTAGTCACAAGTTAACAATGACAAAACCCTATACTGGTAAATGGACTTTTACAAATGGCTCTTCACATTGAACTTTCTAGACCTTTATGACGTTTGTCATGATACACCCCAACTCACATACCATTCAGGCTTACGTAGTTCAAGAATTGACACCATTTTGTCTTACCCAACTTCACTTCAGAATTTCTTATTCATACTTAGATCAGCCTGTCTTCTACTCGTCTGACTATAAGATCATTTTTGCGATATTCACTGATTATCATATGCAATCAAATGCTCAAGGTTGTACCTTACAAAATAAATGATAAGTTCCTAATTTAAGAGCTATGAACCCATCCAAATGGAATGAATTCACTGCATACACTAATTTTCATTATAGATGTCACAACTTGGATCGTCTTTCGAACCTTTCCACTAACAGATGCAATATAAACACTCTATAGACAAATATTAAAGCTGCCATCCTAGCTGCCAACAGATGTATCATACCTCAAGTTTGGATTTCCCCACAACAAAGAAATAAATGACCCTTTGACCAGCCTCTCTTTTATTGCAGCCAGGAAAGTTAGCTCATTCCTACTTCATTTTAAAGACTCACTTTTACAAACAAACCGTTGGCCTGAACCTCTCGAATGGTCTCATATCAAAGAAAATATGAAAAAGTTGATTGCAGAATTAAAACTTCCTACGTGTTCCTTTCCTCCCTTTCTGCGAATTGATAATATCAATGATATCAAATTAAAAATTAAGGCTCTCTACAAATCTTTAACAGCTTTAGCTAAAATTGAAATACAAAAAATAAAAGAATCGGCTATCAAGTCCTTTATAGACAAGCGATGTGACAACCTGCAAGATGACCCTTCAAAATGATTGCCTTTATCTTAAATCAGAAGAAACGATCTATAGTGCTCGATCAACTGCTCATTACGGACAAAGACTCAGGCGATAAACATTTTACCATCGAACCAGAAGAAATCAAGAGAATCACAATTGATCATTTCCAAATCTTCGCTGTCCCCCTAACCTCTATGTACCCTATACCCTCAGATGTTCTGAGCAATATAAACCTAAAGACTACATTAATGATCAACACTATTTCAATCTCATATAACCTCCCACATATGATGAATAGCTTGCTGTCCTTAAAACACTTTCCAATAATAAAGCAACTGGTCCCTCTGGCATCACCAATGAAATGATTACTCACCTTAGAGACAAGCTTCAGCGACTTCTTTGGAAACTCATCTGCATGTGCTTCACAATAGGTGATATTCCCAACAAATAGAAAATTGCCCACATATATCCCATTCTCAAACCCATGGAATGGGAATGTGACATAACTAAAACCAGACCCATTACACTACTCAAAATTGCGCGTAAAGGCCTTGTTAAGATCATCACCAATAGACTCTCCCAAATATTAGCCAACCACAACATTCTCAAGGGAGGAAACTTCACTGGATTGCCAGGAGAATCAATGAAACTACTTATAATAATTATCAATATACTATTAAAGGATGCTATCGAGAATAATAAAGAAATTTGGATTCTACTGTAAGACCTTTCTAAGGCTTACGATTGTATAGATTTGTCTTACCTTCATCTCAACCTAAACAAAATCAAAGTCCCTAAGTTAGCTACAGTCAACTCTTATTATAACGAACTCTATGTCCTAGACCTCAACTTCGTTATAAGGCTATAGTGAAGATTTTAAAAGATTTGATTGGCCAATTTGATATAACAAGAGTATTTTATTATATTTATTTAAAAAATTCGTTATATCAAGAGTTCGCTATATCAAGAGTTAACTGTACTGAACTCATCATAAACTTATTTACTTCGAGAAGAAATGCTGTGTTTATCGCACAGGGAACCACTGACTTATATGATGTCAAGATAGGTATTGACCAAGAAGAAGTTATTTTCCCTTTAATGTAGTGTATCTACCTGAACCCTTACTCTGCGAAGTAGGCTTCCTAAATAAAGGATATATAATTGATCATACTTTGATTTTTGACATCACCTCCATGAATACCAGCACTATATCAACCTCCGTTTCGTCACTTGCATTCATGGATGATACAAACTGGGTGGCTAGTTCCAAACAAGATTTAGAAGAAATTTTACATGTTGCAGATGAATTTTATAGTCTCACCAGATCTGCACTCAACAAAGACAAATCGAAACTGTTGACGACTTGCCATGTTGATGTCCTCCCTGTTCCTATTAAATTTGGCTCAACCACTATCGATATTACTCCTGAAGAAGGGTCAGTACGGTTCTTAGGTGTGTGGATTAACAGTCAGAGAGATCAATTATTTGTCAAGAAGTAGCTCACATTTAACATGAACCATTTCATCACCTTTATGAAATATAAATCATTAATGGACAAACAATTATTATATATTATTAATATGGTTTTGTGTCCTCTGCTAGAGTATCGTATGCAACTGACACCCCTTTCAAAAAATGAATATCATAAAATTTTCGCTCTCATATATTTACTTTTCAAACATAAAAATAAATTCGCCCTTACCCTCCCCAACACTCTTTTAAACTCCAAACAATTCTATAACTTAAGCAACCTCTGGTCACTGCAAATCAAATCCCTTTTAACTGCTCTTATTTACCAATTTAATAACTCATCCCTTTATAAGAACATCTCTTTAATTCGACTTTACTAATTACAGTCAAGCAATGTTCTTGTTATATCCCCCCTAAATTATTGACCATATTCCTTTAACAAATATTCACATAAAAACTTAATTGGTGCCTCCCTCTCCCTTATCAACTCTTCATCTTCAAAACTTTCTTTTAATGTTTCTCCTCTCCTCATGAATAAAATTACTGGAGGTACCTAATCCATCACAAAAATCTTTTCTAGTAGTCTACTGAAACGATATAACAAGATTCTCACTAACCATAACTTATATTTTCTAGATCAACTAATCTCTTCCTCAGGTCATCATTTAATTACTACTTCTGATTTCCTTCTCAGGGATTTTGACTATCAGTCAAAAAGATTTGGTTCATCTGATTTTTTCTATAGATTATGATAACATTGTTTTAGAAAGTTATGTACATAGATTGATCAAACCAGCATTCAGACTAGCTTCCCCCTTATCATGTTACAAAATCAATTCTCAAGCGTTCACCTTAAATAGCCAAACGAAAGAAATAGTATCAACCTGGAACATAATGCTTAATGGTCCAACCTTCAAAAAATTATAACCGATGTCTCAAACAGTAGTTATCTCATCTGTTACCATTTCACTCACAATATCAATCATAATAATGTTCATTAGCTTGTTAAATGTTCCAGTTATCCTCTCAGCAGACAGCCTATTTCATCTGAGCGTTGCATCATTAGTATCCCTAATGCACTGGCTTACTTAGTTCAGACCATTCCTAAGCAATCACATACAGTCAAAAATCAACTCAAACAATCATTTAGGAAAATCTTTCGTATCACCAATATGATCTTTCACAGATTATACAATGACCCCCCTTCAACAATTCTGCTCACTGATAACATCATTGATCTTCTTATTCAACTATCAATGCACCCACTCAAGCTTAAACAATTGCAATCCACCTTCATTAGTACCACAGCCTTAACATTTTACCAGATGACTCCTTAATAGGACCTCAGACGGACAACTATAAAATAGGATTTGGTTGGATTTGCTTACATCCTGATAACGGTCTATTTACCTTCAAAGCCTCACTCACAAATTGATCCTCTTCCACGCGAGCTAAAATATATGCTCTCCTCACTGCCCTCATAGTATCCCCAAATAACGCAATAGTGGACGTCTACCTAGATAGCCAGGCAACAATTTATGGTTTTAATAAATATATGCTCTCTAACCATCTTTTTCTGAGAAAGTTTCCAATTATATGATCTGGAATATTATCCGATACATCACTGATCACCTCAACCTCCAAAGTTTTACTCTGCAAAATCAAAGCACACGCTGGAAATTATTATAATGAAATAGCAGATAGATTAGCTAAAGATGGATGCAATACACCTCCTTTATCCTTGCTACTTAATAATATCCTCTCATCAGATCTCTCATTTTGCTTTAATAATATTCCTATTGAGATCTCTATCAGAGGTTTTCTCAAGCAACTCTTTGCCGCACAAGCTTTTGGCAACTTTCTGGATTTGAATAGGAATGATAAACTCAGAGTGCTCACAGTTAATAAATCTATTGATTGGTTCACCATCTGGAATCTTTTTTCGATGAATACCTCTTCTCTCTTCACATCCTTTGCTTTATGTAAGCTCAAATCATTCATAATTAAAAACTTTATCGACGAACTTCCTTCACTATCACGCCTTACATTATTATGACCTGACTTGTATGAACACTGGCCTTGTGTGGGTTGCAACATTGCTACTAAAACTGCTTTCCATATTTGAACATGTCCATTGTACTCCTCGAAAATTATGGATATAATTTCAGCTACCAAAAATGATCTTATTGACCAGCTAATCTCTTCATACAGAGCCAGATACACAGCGCACCTAACTGAACTAAAGAATGTACTCAACAACACCTTCGCATTACCTTCAAGTGCTTCTAATGGCTACACAGACATCATTCAATCCAGAATTTTATCTTTCCTGATAGATATTGTTCACAAAATAGCTGACAATAAAGAGCGATGCCTCTCCATCATTTCACGTTTGCTACTTTTCTTCCACCAAAAGCTATATAATGACGTCTAGAAATACCATTGCAACTTAATAATCGCCAAAGAGCGTTCATTGGGCATTACTAAATAAGATAAGCATAAACAAAGTGTTAGTTCACCCTGTCTCACAGACAGACATCAAGCCTCTCTTTTAACTGGGAGACTTAGATACACCTTGCGAACAAATTTGGCTACGCGTTCTCAGATTTTTAGATAGGCATTAACATCTTCTTTATCTTTTCTTGCTGATGTTAATTTTCATTAAGTATATACTTAGTGGAGTTGATGGAAGGGAAAGACAATGATAGGTTGATTCAAATAGGTTTGTAATATAACTACAGGGATAGCTAGTACTTAGCATAGATTTATTTTTGATTTACTTTGTATTTCCTTATATATAAATTTAATAAAGTTACTGGCAGTACCACATCGTTAAAAAAAAGCTAATTCATATATTACTCTCAACTTGACTTATAACATTAGATCAATTGTTTAATGCCTTAGATGTAACTTAAATGACTCAGCTCTAATGAAATTTTGTAGAGATCCACCCAAATATCTAAAGTTTAAGTTTGGTGGACCAATCACATATACAACTTATGTTAAAGGTTACAATGCTCTCACTGCTATAGTTATTGAAAGAAACAAGATATCACATCCATTAAAAAAGATATCCTTCATTATAAAACAATCTTCTGAAAATTACATAACATCTCATAATTATAAACTAAAAAGAAAAAAGTTTTTTGGAAATCCATCCTGCATACTCAAGAACTCCCTAATACTAGAGTTGCTATTTCAGATATTTTCCTTCCAAATATTTCACTAATTACAAAATGCATTACAGATATCTCTTATCAGAAAAATCTCATTGATTTATTCTAGTTACAAAATAATTTTAGTTCACCTATCTTCTATACAGATGGCTCCCTCTCAACTTCAACTACAATAGATTATAAAATGGGATTAGGATAGATTTGCCCAAATTCTAATAGAAATCAACCAATTTCCTTTAAGGTGGTTGTTGTCAATTCTTCTTTATCTACCGAGCTGAACTTTTTGACCTTTTTTCTGTATTAATTATTTGTCCTCAATTCTCTTCACTGATAATTTTCCTTGATAACTAAGCAATTATTAATGGATACAATAATTTTTGTTTAAATAACAATTATACAATAAGGACTCGTAAAAAAATACCTAATTACAATATTTGGATATTAGTTACACATATTATCAATGAACTGCACCTCTCAGTCAAATTAATAAAAGTCAAAAGTCACTCAGGAGATCACTATAATGACATAGCTGATGCTTTAGTAAAAGTTGGATACTCTATGCTATCTTTAACTATCAAATACATAGCCTTCAAAGATTTACAACTTCTTATCAACTTTAACCAAGTTCCTATAGAATCTTCAATTAGAAAATTCTGAAAATATATGAATGCAACTAAGCAATTCTCAACTTTCATAGATCTCAACCAAAATTTCATATTAGCTCAATATACTCATTTTTCTGATATTAATTAGCCTACTTCTTTTTCCGTCTTCATTTCAAATATGGGTGATAATTCTACTGCCACCTCCTTTGTTCAATGATGAAAAAAGAGTTTTAAATTAAAATTATTGATCAAAGAATTACTCACAGTAAACAGATTCTCAGTTAGGCATTCTGATCTATACAAGAACTGGTTATATATTTTTCGCAAACAATATAAGGAAAACTATAATCATTTGTGGAATTGCCTAAATAGAATACAAAATGTCATTGATATTCATATATCAACTTGTGAATTTTTTTATAAGATCATCATTGACAAAATTGGTCAGAATGATAATTGACTCAACTTCTACCTTATTATGAAAGAGAACCTAATGAAACATTTAGACCCTTCACTCCATCCTACCACCTGTATTTATTTGGCCAAAGGAATAATCCCTAATAATATGTTAACATTGTTAAAGGAACTATTCTCCCCTTCTAATGTCAGAAACATTCTTATAGATACTTCAAATTTTTTTACTACTGCCTTCTATGATAATATCTGGATCTCTAAATATAATAAAATGATTAAAGAAGAAAAAAAATTAGGAATTTCTAAAAGTTAAAAAAGAAAAAAGTCAAGATAAAACGTTTAATTCTTACAAAAATCCCTAAATAAATATTATTAAAATAGTCAGATTGGATATTATTAGCAATTAAATTTGGTTTCTCTTAGACAGATTTTTTAGATAGTATTAACAGTTTCATTTGAACATCTTGTTGAAGAGTTAATTATTAGATATAGATCTTTTAATTTTTTCTAAGGGATGTTCTGGTTAAAAATGACATTACAACTGGTTGCAATCAGTGATAAATAAGTATCACAGAGTTGCAATTAATTGCAACATTAATAAAAATTGAGTTACAACTAGTTGTAACTGATGACAAATAAGTATCATATGGTTGTAAACTAATTGCAACACCGTCTTTAGTTCTGGTAATTGATTAATTCAAATGGATTTGTAATAGAATAACAGAGAATAGTCTTAGTTTAATTTTTTATTGTTTTTACTTTTAAATTATTATTTTTTTTATTTTCTACTTTTATTTGTAATAATATAATATAAATATAATAAACTTAAGACAATACTATATTGTTAAAAAAAAAAAAAAAAAAAAAAAAAAGAAACCGAATAGGATAAAAACTTTCTCTTTCTCTCCAATACCCAAAATTTAGAAAAAAACAAAAATTTCATTTTTCAAAGAAAACTTTTATTTTTATTAAAAACTTTAACTATACAATATGACTCTTGATATTTTCAAAAATCTTTTTACTTAAGAAGTCTTGAACTTCTAAAAACTAGTCTTACATTACACCTGAACTCAAAAATGAGATTTTGCTATTATGAAATTTTTTTCATATGAAATATCAGAAGTTTTCTGGCTTATCAGAAAATTAAACGAAGAATATTTAAAAGCTTTTCCAGCAGAACGCATTGCACAAGAAATCTTTTTCAACAATAACTTTATTGACAATCTAGCAAGATCTTACACCTATAACTTATATGAAACTGAAGCAAGTAATCATGAAACTAACAATATTAAAGATATTATTTCAAATACTATTGAAATGACTCTTCCATAAAATGAACCTAAAGATATTATTTCACTACAAGATGATGAGGAAGATGATGAGAAAATCTCTTCACAAATTGATACACTAAATAACAATGATATACTAACAAATATGAATAATACACAACATGTTAATCTTCCTTTTTTTTCATCAATATCTAATATACAATATCCTTCATCAAATAATCAAATCAAAATAACAAACAAAAACAAAACAAACAGACAATAAAAAATTTTACACATCAGTCATAAAGCAATTAAAACAAAATATTCACATGTCTGCAGATCTTATTAATAACAACATTATCGACATGTTCTCACACAATCCAATAATAACATTACACAAAGCTAAAAGTTACATAAGAATGATCTATAACATACAATGAAAAACACTTTTCACATAACTAAATCTAATAATAGAGGAACCGTTTTCGCATCGCTCCTAGTTTTTGCCATGCCAGAAGATAATAGGATAGAGAAATTAGACTTCATTTCTTCCCTTTTTTCTCAAAAACTGGATTTATTAACATAGATTAGAAATTTCATAATGGTAATGCTAATATTTTCATAGAATTTAATAACAGAAAACTATTATTGGATGCAATAGATGATGCTTTAATTAATCATCCTGAACCCCCTTTTAATTTGATCAATGAAGCTTCACTTAATACTCAACACCACAACAACCTTATTTATAAATTTAAATCTGTTCCTAGTAACATCACATAAAATCACATAAATAGAGCCCTCACATATTTTGGATCAATCATTTCCATTGTAAATCAATATAGAAACAGATATGACTCTAAACATAACATTATTATCTCTTTTGAAAAACTCAGAAAACCCCATCAACTTAATGCAACCTGGATACATAATATAAATAGACACGTCATTAGATGCTGTTAGTGATAATCCATTTGCATCACTAAATGACTATGCTAGTTAATGTCATCAATGATCACTAAGAAAATCGTGATCATTATTTTCACTAATTTCACTGCTATTACAGTTATCGTTGTGATATTTATTTTTTTATTATTATGTTTATCATTATTTATTTATTATTATAATTATATTTACTTTTACTATTATATTTATTATCTCTTTCTTATAATTGTAATTTATATAAATATCCTGTATTGTCACCTTGACAAATAAACAAATTTCTATCGTACAATTAATAAAGTATAATCTTAACAACATAAGAACTATATTTTTACTAATATCTATTTCCTTAAAATATAAATCATCAATAAAAATAACCTGAATCTTCAACTTAAATAAATTCATATTTATTTCTTTTATAGTTTATAACTTAATCTCTCTGTTAGCAAATAAGCTTTGTTATTCTAATGATGTAGTATTTAAGCTTAACAATATGTTCACATCGACATACCAACAGAAAACTAATAAATAGAATAGATATATTGTTAGTTTTAAGGTTTCAAAAGCAAAACTTTACCTACAGAAGCTTTTCACATACTAAAAATATATAATGCAAGATTATGTTACTTTTATAATAATATTGCTTATACTACTTTTGTATCTAAAAAGGATATACACGTTACCTTTTCACAACAATTTTATATAATAGATATAAATTATATAGCAGACTTAGAATTCTCAACAGACAATATAATCAACAAGAAGCATTTCAATCATCAGAAAACATTTCTCATAGGAATTCTCTTGAAAATTATAGAATCAAAAATTAATCCTCTCCTTTCAATACTTTAAATGGAAAAGATATCAGTTCTTCCTTTTCAAGCAACTTGCTAAACATAACATGTACAATAATAATAACAACACTTTTAGTTCACTAAAATTAATTTTATCTAAACTCCAAGAATTAGACTCGATTAAATCCTATTTAGCCAAATTAGATTCTCAATTCCTTGCATTCACCAATAATGATAGGCATATGGCTCATCATTTATAATATACTTTACACTAGGTAAATCACAAATAAATAGTATTTCTACTGATAACTGGAATACTTCAGTTTTTAACAATAACGTTGACATTTTCTTAAATAACTAAATTGCTTAATTCCATGAAAATAGATAAAACAACATTGATCAAATTGATAAAAGCATTTTATATTTAGATGATCATATAACAAATAATACAGTCAACTCTTGATATAGCAAACTCTTAATATAACGAATTTTTTAAACAAATATAATAAAAATACTCTTGTTATAGCGAATTGGCCAATCAAATCTTTTAAAATCTTCACTATAGCCTTATAGAGAAGTTAAGGTCTAGGACATAGAGTTTGTTATAATAAGAATTGACTGTATAATTAAAGGAGAAATAATTACTTTTGCTACCTATAATATTAGAAGAATCAATAATTCTACCGATTTAATTAAACCCTCTCAAATCATAGAACATTTCTTACATAATAAAGTAGATTTCGTTAGTCTCACTGAAATATATTACAAATCATCAATACTTTACAAACACAAACAAAATCAACACTTTACTACTTTCTGGAACTAATCTGACTCATCATAACCTTATGCAAGTGTTGGTCTCTTAATCTCTAAAAAATGAAATAAACATATTACATCCTCTTTTACATCAGACCCAAGATTACTTTACATTGACTTATATTTAAAAGGACATATCTAAATTAGAATAATTAGTTGCTATATATATGCTAATATTAAGGACTTCAAAGATAGACATAATTGATGAATAGAGGTATATTCCAAATCTGATTAATTCAGATATCTGATCATCCATCCAAAATTTGATCAGATTTAAATTAATCCGTTTATATTACTGGATTGACTAAATAGATCATTAGATATTTGGTGAACAAATTAGATGATCAATTTGACTTAAGTAAGTATAAATTTTTTTATTTTTATTTTTTTTTTATAATAACGATAATATTAAATTTACATATTACATCACTCATTCTCTCACATACATACACATACACACATAATATACATACATATACACACACATGCTCTCTCTCTCTCTCTCACCCCCCTCTCTCTCTCTCCTCCTGAACCTTTACTCCAAATTTCAATTTGAATAGCTTGAATTCAAATGATAAATGCAAAATTCTTCCTTTTTTTGTCTTGGAAATATTACTAACTTTCATTTTACTTCTTTTCTTTAGGGAATGCCTTCTTGGACCTGGATTTTGGCTGGGCTATGAAGATAAGTTAATATTTTTGTTTTTCTGTTATTGAGAATATTATTAACATTTCTTTTGCTTCTTTTCTTTAAGTACGCCTTCCTGGACTGTAATTTCAACTTGAATTATAAAATGAATAGATAAATTTCACTTTTTTTGATTCAAGAGCCCTGTTCAGTTCTAGATCGGATTGTTCGGATCGGAAAAAAAAATAACCAATCAAATAATAGTTACAATTGAGCACGATTTTTGATCGACCGGATTGATCATTATATTACGACTGGCTAACTTTTACCATGAATCGCAAACAACAAATTCAAAATGTATTATTGTTAAAAACCTTTCT
>CAJVPP010002921.1:0-13137 GCA_910592005.1 Funneliformis mosseae
TTGACATTATCGACATCTGTACTTCGCCACACAATTGTAGATCGATGATCGTCAGGATCGATACCCGGTCACAATATATAATAAAAAAAAATATATAAAAGTATAAAATTTCAATTTTTATAGAAACTCATAAGAATATAAGAATATCCTTTAGAATTAAAAAATATGTTTTATTGTAAAGGTATTATACAGAAATATTTTTATAATATATTTATAAGATTTTCAAGAAATTTGATAGAAACATAGATTTTGTTGAATTATTAATAATTAATAGATAACTAATATTTTATAACATTTGTTAATAATTGTATTTCACCTATTTTGTTTAGTTTTTTTTAATAGTACTATTCTATTGCTTTATATTTTTGCATATATATCATAAAACTTATATGTAAAACTAATCAATTAACTTATCAATACTTTTTTAATTCTAAAAATATAAAATAATTATAAAATATTATTTATGTATATTAATTAATAATTTTAAAAATAATTTTCATTTTAAACTTATGAATAATGTTCTAAATGATTCAATTCAATTTAGATTATAAGTCAATCTAAATCTAAATTAAATTTCAATTTAGTTAATTTAATTTATTAATCTTATTACTAATCTGAATTTAAATTAAATTATAAATCAATAAAATCTAAATTAAACTAAAATTTTAGATTAATCTAAAAGTTCAGTTTATTTAAAATAATAGTTTTAAATATTTTAATTAAATAATATTCTTATTATTCATTTAGAATAAACCATCCAAATTTTAAAATTAATATAAAATTATTGGTTTAATTTAAAATTTTTAGTTTAATTAAATTTTTAATTTAAAAAAATTTGAATTAATCTAAAAATTTTTATATTGATTTTTATGCATCTAAAATAGAACTGAAGTTCTGAACTGAAAAATTTTAGATTAATCTAAATTGTTCAAAGTTTAATTTATGAATAATATATCTCTTAAATTAATGTAACTAGAAATTATCTTTTAATAAAGATGATATAATCAAACCTTTCAGAATTCTTAAATATCCATAACCTTTTTTAACTAAAGATTAAAAAAGTTAAAATAGTAGATAAAGTAATTTTCTATTTTAGAAAAAATTACTTATTAGATCTTTTAACTTGTAATAATATAGTTACAGAAAATGATGAGAAATTAATTACAATTTTTAAAGATGCTTTATCTAAGTAATAAAATATTATATTCATAGCTATTAATGTAAAAGAATCTACTGAATTTATAAATAAAAAGGTCTATTATATATTACATTTCTATAGTTCTCTTATTAATGGTTAGAAAATAGTAGTAATAATTATAAAATTTCAAGTATTCTTTTAATATTTTCATATCAAATAAAGAACCTATAAATATATTTAAGAAAAATATAAGAAGCATCCTATCTAGTATAATAAAATCATATATATAAAATAAATATATAATAGTTTATTTATACAGTAAATATCAAAAAAAAGATATATTTACATTGTCAGCATTGAAAATTTGCCCTAAAAAAATGATTTACAAAACCATTAGATTTAATTTTATGTAGATCATATTAAAGAAGATCTTGATCGACATATTGCATTGGAAAATCATTTAATTTGAAGGATTTACAAAATTCACCTGATTCGCTTGTTCCTCCTGTATTTTCTAAATAGTCTGTTTATTCTGTTTACTCTATTTAGTCTGTAATTTCTTTAACATCTATAACTTATTTTATTTCTTTTTATTATTCTTATTATTTGTATTATTTTTATTATTTTATTATATTTAAGAATATTTTTATTGAGATATATATCTATATTTAGTTAATTTATAGCGTAGCAAATAGTTAGTCGTAAAAAATTAATTTTGTATAAATAGAATAGCTTTTTGCTTAAATTGTAAATTAACTCATTTGTAAGTTTCATACGAATTTCAAGTTATAAATAAAGAAATTAATTTAAATCTATACAAACTACTTTTCCCTTTAACGTTATCCTTTACCTAGAATTATTGTGATATACTACACTAATTTGCTATTGAGTTTATTATTATGAGTTTAATTAAATATATCTTAAATTCTAAGACGTAATAAATTGCTAAGTTGATTCAAGTATAACGGATACCTGTAGGACTTAGAGAAAATCTTAAAGTCAGAAACTCTAACGTGTAAAATTAATTGCTGCAATCTTTCAACTTAGACGTTAAGATAAATGAAAATGAACTCAGTAACAACATATATTTGTAACTAATATAAATAAAAAAAGTTAATAATAAAAGCTATTTAAAAGAAAAGTACATAATTATATTAGATAATCAATTTATATACTATCATAAAGTGACTTGTGAGTATAAAATTTTACTATTCAGATAGTCTATAATAAATAAATATATGTTTTAATCTGAAGGATAAATAATCTGCTTTGATGTATATACTTTTTAAGTATCTATAGAAAATTTTACTCTGTAAAAGATCTGGTATTATTAAAAAATTACTTTTTAAATTTTAGCATTTATAGAGATTATATATTTATTCTTATATAGGATATAGGAATATATAATTTATATAGATTAGATGAATTTCTGAAGTAGTTATTAAAAAAAACAATATAATCATAATTTGCATAATATTATATTGAAAATAATAATATTAGGTAAAACTAAAATATTTAATTATTTAATAAAATTAAAACTATTTAATCCTTAATAATTAAAAGTTAAAATGCTAAACTAATTTCTATAAATTTTTTCATGAATTTTAACTTATAATTTTAATAATATTTGTTTACTATATGACTAATTATTATCTATAATGTTAATTAACAATATTTTTAATTATATATTTAATTAATAAAAGATTTGAGTTAAAATTAATAAATATTAAATAATAATATATTCTTTAATAAAGATAAATAAATTTATAATTTATATATTATAAAAGCAATTTATGTTTAGTCATTTATTAAAAATTTAGTTTTAAGTTTAAAGATTTAATCAAACACAAAATTTGACAAAATTTTAATAATAATAAATAGTTTAGTTAAGCATCAGTAATTGGAAAAATGATCTGAAACTTTTAAAATAAATCTGTCTTATTAATATTAAAATAGTATTAGATTTATATTTAATTATAATTATATATAAATTATAAACTAATTTGATAAAAGTATTTACATTTACTGATGAAAATTTACTTTAAATATATAATTAAACTTTAATAATTTATAATATGATTAGTCTTTTATTATGAAAAAAGTTAATAAATTACATTTCATTAAATGGATGTAAAAATAAATATCAAAAAGAACTTATTATGAGTTTATATAATAGATTATTATAGGAAATTACTACTTTTAATAAAATTTTCTTTATAAAAAAAAAGTACAGAAGAGGGTATGAAAGAAGAATTTAAGAGAGATTTTATTTTATTAAAAAATGACTTTAAATTTTTATTTTTGAAAATACCTAAATGTATTTTAATAATATTCATACTTATTTTAAAAAACTTTATTCTCACTTAAAAATAAAAAAAAGAAAATTTGCTTAAGTTCTACTTAAAATTATGTAGACTTTAAAAGTAAAGCTAATATCTTTTAACAGATTATAAAACTATTATTTTAAGGTAATAGAACATTCTTCTAATATAACTGCTAGGAATATATATAAAATAACAAACTATTATATTATAGATGTATTATATTACTAAAAACTTATAATTAAATATAATATAATTAATAATTATAAAGAAGTCACATTTATAGCTTATGTATTTATATTTGATACACATTATCATGCAAATAGAATAAAAATAAAAAATCTTTTAAATGTTTATACTATTAGACGTAATATATTATTTAGTATAATTTGTTATAAAAATAAAGAAAAAAATAAGTATTCTGAAATATATATTATGTTTTCTAATAAAAGGCATTGAAAATAAGCGTTTTATTATAGGTCTTAATCTTTTCTTATTATATTTTATAACTTCTTATTTGAAAATTAATATTAAGCTATAAAGAAAAAGGTTAATAATATATGTAAAAGGAAGAATAAACTAGATGAGATTAAATTTCTATTTAACAGTCATATTCTTTATGCCTAATTTATCATAGTAATTGTTTTGAAATACCTATTGCTATGGTATTTTATGAGATTTAATAACAGATAAATTACTATATTATTTTTTTATTTTATTTATTTTTATAATCTGATTATAATTATAACAACAGCATTATATAAATAAATCAGGAAAGATTAACAGATTTAAGTATGAATTTATTAAAAATCTTGTCTATAATAATTTTAACAGTTTCTCTAAACATATTTATTAGTAATTTGTATTAATTTCAATAAATTATGCATAGTACCTTCAGATAGCATTTTAGTAATTTATAGCAATTCTTTACTAACTTAGGCTATTCCAACTTAGAGTTATGTTTAACAAATTTTCCCTCCAAAATTTGTATAATTTATATATATATTCAAGACATATAAAAAAGCAAAATTTATAAAGGTATATGTATTCCTTCCAAAAAAATCTAAATTTAAAATAAAATATGTGTAATATTTAAATTTAATGAACTAATAAAAGTCGATCTGCTAATTATATTATAAATAAAATTATATTACTAGTTCTACTTTACAGAATTTTCTTTTATTTATATTTTTGATATTTTTTTTAAAAAAAACATATATCTTTTTTTTAAGATAAAGCTTATGCTAAGATGAAATTATATTTGTTAGTTTCTGTATACTTAATAAAAAACAGATTATTAGATCTTTGGTAACTAGTATTGAACTACCTAGATTATTATCTGATCTTTTGAAGATAACCTTTTCAATTTATAATATACTAAATATAAATATCTATTAATTTTTAAAGAGATAAATTAAATGAATAGCATATAATATTAAAGAATATTTATAAAAATTTAAAAATATTAGATATTTTAAAGGCTATAAATATAAGATTTATGTAAAATGATGAAAATGATGATATTAATGATTCTCAAATAAAAAATCACAAAAATATACTTGATATATTAATGACCAATACTACAGATATACATTTTCTACTAGCATAAGGTTTAAATACTTGAAGTAATCTTTTTTATAATCATATTATTAAATTTTAAGAATCTGAAAATTTGGGTGATTTGGAAGTGTATATATGACTTCTGGAATAAAGTTTGTATTCTATTTAAATAATCTTATCTGATATATTGATCTATATTATAGTAAATTCACTTCAAGATCATGTTATCTACCAAAATTTGTTGATGATTTGTCAGAATATAAAATAAAATCAAGCTACAATTAATATTATATTAATTCACACCATAAAAAATAGAAATTCAAGTACAAACTTTGTAGTATCATATTAAAGCTATAAAAAATTCATTAGTTTAGTCATAAGCAAGTGATAAAAAATAGGAACAATTCATTAGTGAGGTCATTCAATTATACAAAGTGTCAAGGAAATTTATAGAGTATTTAAATAATATGAATAAAAGAATACGCATCATTTATAATAGCAATATATTTATATAAAATGGAATTAATTATATTAAAGTATTAGATATTAATAAAACTTTGACTATGAATAAAAATTATAATGAGATTATCAAATTAATGTATAATAAGGAAGAATTTGAGTCAACTTGCATTGACAATTTTATTCTATGTAATGTTATTTAAATAGTATTTTTAAAGAATATAAAACTTCTATATAGCATTATATTATATTAATACTATAGTAGAAATTATATAGGTACTTTAAACTGACTTTGGAAAAGATCAGATATTATTGAATCATTTGATAAAATAAAAAATCACAAGCTTTACTTAAAATACATAAATTATTGTCAAAATATAATACCTAATAAATAAGAAAAAATATGATTAATAGAATATATTTTAGACTTTTTGTTTATATTCAAATAAAGTTCAAGATAAAAATAAAATAAATTTATATTTTAAATTAAAAATTCAGTTTTATTATACTAGTATTCACTATATATACGATTATCACCTGCTATACTATATACATTATATCAAAATTTCATTGAAAATACGTTAAGTAGCCTGAATTTAATATTTTAGAAAATGCAAGAATGTATAAGGTTAATGTACGAAACTCAAAACCCAAATATTATATTTGATTTACAAAAAAATGAAAGATTTAAAGAAATAAAATTTAACGAATTTTAGGATAAAATTGATTATTATTTTAATAAAATTAGTATATAATTGTTTAGATAAATACATAAATGCTGTAAAAATTTATTAATTAAACTTACATTTCTTAAAATTATTTTAGCAGTATATGAAAGATAATACATTACAATGATGATTATTCAGTTGCAATATTAATTAAAAAATTATATGAAAATATTATAGAATGCTTACAAACTAAAGAAAAACCTTTTTCAAAATTTTAATTCCAAGTAAAGAGTGGATCAGACTTCAATTTTAGCCGAAGAATGCCTATATAAAAACTTTTATGCAATATATTGGTCAATTTAAAATTTCTTACAAAGTACAGAGTAGACAATTTCGTAAATTATATTCTAATTCTCAATATTATGCTATATTATTTTATTATACTCAGCTTTTTGCTATTAAATTTCATAAATTTACTTATTTTATTTCAGCAGATAATAAGCATAAAATTTCAATTGGTGAAACAGTTAAAATATTAATAGGAGTTCACAATAAAGTAATATTGGCATCCTTAAGTATAAAATTAATATCATGCAATCATAATTTTATTAAACTTTCAGTAACACTATCAGTTTCATTATTTTGTGAAATTCCTAAAGATATTAGTAGAAGTTTTTATCAAAGACAAGTATTTGTTTCTTATAAAGATTCAGTCTTTCAACTTAATTCAGCACTTAGACATTCTAGTAAATGGCTGAAATGTTTACATGAAAAATATATCATGTTGTCTAAAATGCTAATTATTTATACTAATGATAGTGCAAATCATCAAATCACATTTGTTTCTATTCAAATAACAATGATTTGTCTATTTTTGAAAGAAAATTTTGATTTCCTAGCAGCAGTTCAAATAGCATTATATTATTTATAGACTAATCCTACAGAATAAGTAATATCAATTATAAATCTTGGATTACAAGGCGTAGCATTAAAGAGAAGTAATATGATTTTAAACTAATATTTAAAAACTTAGGAACAATAGAAGATATTTGAAATGTATCATCATTTAATTAAACTTTAAGTGAAGAATTAAAAACAGCTATTAAAAGTACCTAAAAAACTTTAGAAACTAGAATTGAATGATTAAAATTGTATAATCAAAAGTTTAAATGTATTAAACTGGTCATTTTGGAAGAAATTAATAGTTTATTTGAAGTAAATACTTGTCATAAACTCTATTTTGCAAAAAAAATTTATTTCTTTAATATATTTACTCAAATTTTATAGCCAAATTCTTTATATATAGATTTTAGATGAAAGAATTGATAATACTCTTACTCAAAATGGTACCTTATAAAACAAACTTCATACTTATGTTGATTTGCAAAATTCATCAAATCACACTGCTTAATCTGAGAATATTCATTTCAGGTATAACTGAATTTAATTTTATTAATTTTTCAATATTAATAATATTAACTTCACTTAAGATTAAAAAATGTAAAGAAAGTAATTGCTTAATTTGTGGTTCTGTTCAATTATCACATGAAATTTTTAATCAATTACATTATTCTAATTTCATAAATTATTGAATTAGATCCCAATCATTATTAGGATTTTGATTCATTATATGGGCAAAATACCACTGAAAAAGATATTCCAAGTAAAAAATCATCATGAATGCAAAGAACTTGCTTCAAGTGGGATTTTGGTTGCTGCAAGGGTTCATGATTTTGTTTTTTGTATTTCTTGTTCAAACTACGCTGTCTGTTTAGCCAATATGCATTAGATGATTCCAATTGTGAAGCATTACAAACAGCCATAGAAACATTTGCATATACATGTGGTTCACCAATTGTTCCAGAAAATCATTTCTTATATGACAAGGTTTTTGTCAGGATGAATTTAACTTGTAATTTACCAATTGAGCAGGTGTATTATTCTTGTAAGATTGAACATTCACAGATATGTTATTATTGTGATGAAGAGGATAATCTTGTTGAAGCATCACAAGAAATTTTATCTCAATTTCAAACAGTATATCCCTTATGCGAAGTTTGTCAAGAAAGAGGAAAGAATTTTTTTACAAAAGGCAAAATACAAATGCGAAAAAAGAGACATATAATTTTAAGTAAAAATTTTTACAATATGTAAATAGTTATCTATCATTACCCCCTCGTATCTTCAAAATTCTATAATAAACATTATAATTAGTACTAATAAATAATAATTCCCCATCATTTTTTGTGCTTAAAAAATTTGTAATTTTTTGTTGATTACCCACCCCGCATGTCTTTTTTCAATAAAAATTCTTGTTAAACATAATTGCGGCCTTATACTAGAGAATATCATGATTCAGATTCCCCATGATTTATTAATTTACAGTTAAATATTTATGGCGCAGGGATACCTTTATTTTTGTTAGCGATAATCAAAAAAATCTGCTGTAATCGTCTTTTGGCGCAGTAAACATTGGAAAATAAACTATCATAGTCAATGTTTTCTTTGAATTCGCTTGATCCTATCAGGCCCTAACTCACTAAACAAATCACTCGAAACATCTTGCAAATGGATTTCAGAATAAAAAATTTCGGCCAATTATACATGACATGATGACATATTCTTCTGACGAGAAGGTGGGATAAACCGTGAAAAAATGACACAATCGGAAAATTTCGTGTAATCCTGATCGTTCCTCGAGGGAACGGTTTTTTGCCATATACAGTAATTCAAGAAAAAATTTTGGCCGTCCATGCAATGAATAAATAATGTATACGAAAACAGCATACGAACTTTTTTATTTTTTTCAAATTCCGATGCACGATACTGCATAATGAAGAGTTGCATACTAATAATCCTACTCGTGATATATTGTAAATTTTTATTTGCAAATAATGATAAAATTTTAGATTAAAATAAATCGGGAATGATGTTGAAGAGATTTCTATTTACAATTTTAACCTTCTTTTTTTCACAGAACTATTTTTCTTTGACTTGGCTTTCTTCGGAGTTTTCTCATTATCAGCAAAAAAACAAATCGACATAGATGATCGGGAAGATTGATCAACTCCCATAAACTCATTATATAAGCTAACTTCTTCTGACTCAGATTTTGTATTGTTCATTATGATATTCAAATTATTCTTCACAATGCTCTGTACAAACGGTATGAATGATTAGGGAAGCTAAAAGAATGATATACAAGAGTATATAAATAACATTTTCACCTTATATTGATATATCATAGCTAGAAACCTGAGGAAAGTTTAACCCCTTCCGCTGAAAACTTATTACTTAAATAATACACTTTGGGGTCCTTATAGAAAATAGTAATTGATCCGCCAGCACGCCACATCCTAGTAGCCTGAACCCTTAATCCGAGATGTAAAATCCCGAATACTTGAAGCTTGTTCACCTTTTCTTCTTCATAATCAACTTCTCTGATCATATCGGCTAGCATATCGTGAAGTGTCTTTGGCATTTTGAAATTTTCAAGGAGATATTTTCGATCAAAACACCCTTAAAAGATCTTGCTGCCTCGATTGCCCCTACCTCAAGGAGTCTGTCGATAACATAGATTATTCCATCGATTTTTCGCCCAGTTAGCTTTCGCTTTCTTGGTGTTACTTAACTGAGTACGATTTTTCCTATTAGCAGAAGTTAAAGAAGGAGCATCAGTTCTATAAATATGAATACAAACTGTTTTAGTTGACAATGTGATTGATCGGTTAAAAAAGTGATAAGTGACCTCTTAATATCAGTTCCTAATCGCATATCCCTAAGACAGAAATCTATACAACTTCCAAACAGTGCTACAAAGTACCAGCCCTCATAATGATATCTCGTTAGAGGACAATCCGTGTTTTCATATAAATTTACAAGATTTCTTACGGACAGTTGTATCCATTCGTTGTCATAATGTTGATGGACGTTATATTTAGCATTATCTCGAAGATAAGATGTCATCGAAATTTCGCGAAATTCTTCTAATTTCTTCTTTCCGTATTTTGACAATTCCTTTGCAATATCATCTGGAATAGAGGGAACTCCTAATCGGTCATCGGTCAATTCCTGCCATTCAGTTTCAGTAAATAACGCCTTAATTTCCGTATCGTCATAATCTACAATGTATGAGTGAGCATGGCTAATAACATCTCAGTATAAAGAAATTAAGTTTTGAGATGCAAGAAAAAAAAGTTAAGATTCAAAACTTACTGCTCATAGTTCATGTCTTTACAAAAATCGAATAGGATGTCTTCCACTATCGTTCCTGTGCGCAACCGCATTTTCGAAGAGTCGGGAATAGACTCGTATGTTTTACGAAAGGCCTTTTTGTCGATTTTTGGAGGAGTATTTTCCTCCTCGTTTTCCTCCTCGTCTTCTTCATAATCGTCCTAAAATTTTAATGCAAGGAACAACTTTACTTTCTCATTCTTTCCATTCATCAAGTATGAATTTCGCATAGCACAAACTTACATTACAATCAAAATTTTCGTCCTCAGATACGATGTCAGATTCCTCGGAGTAACTCGGACTCGGCCTTTCGGCCTGAAAAGAATCATGCTCATTAGTGTTTATTCGAATTGAACATATACACATTACCATACCTTATCTTTTCCAAACGTGTTTAAAAATGGATTGTTTTTTTCATCTCTGATTGTTTTAAGATGTCCACTTTGAAAAGGAAAGATATTTGAATAGTCTTCAGAGAATAATATTTCAGCGTTATGTTCTGCAACTTTGCTGTATACTTTTATACTTCCAGTTAGATGTGCTCGTTGTGCTTCCATCTATTTTGCAAGAGTTTAATCATTATCTCATAGGATAATACAAAAGATTTAACACATAAAGGCAAGTGGCATAAAAACCTTTCCTCGCTCGTAAATTATTCCTTCCCAGTAGATCTGCAAATCTTTGTTTGCACGTTGTTTTTTTACCTACATGAATATGAGGGCAAAAGTGAGTGTATGATGTCCATATCACAAGTAAAAAGCATTATCTCAAGAAAGAAAAGGTAAATCGCAATAATAGGGCCGGAATGGGAGCCGATACCTCCTAACCTAGATGAGAATAGGTGGAGTTGCCACTATTATTACTCGGGCTGGGACAAGAACTAATACTTCTAATCTAGATGAGAATAGACAGAAGCTCCCTAATATTACGAAACGCACGAATACATCACCTTCTCTTCCAAAGTTGCATAATCATATTCCTTTGCTTCTTTCGCTTCCTTTAAAAACCTGCGAGCCCAAGTGAGGTCAAGGACATTCCATTTGTCTGAAAAAAGTTGTGAGAGAAGAATGACATCACGGTTAAAATTTAAAAATTCAGTGTAGGAACACTGCATGTTGTTATCTTTAAGTAGGCGACAAGGGCTTTGAAGGTTTTTAAATAGCAGGTTAGAATCTAGAAAAGGAAAAAGACTATTTTTCTTTTAAATAAACATCATAAATAACACTTGCCGTGATAGCCAGAGTACGGTTCTTTGTTGTTGTTCATGGTGTTCAACTTGGTTGTGGTATTCAGAAAATTTTATTTTTTTTCAACGAGCTATATAAAGTATATAAGGAAATTCGACTCTTTGATAGCATCATACATTCTCATTCGATATGTATCTGAAAAAAATCATTAATAATTAATAAATAATTTTTTTTAGTACAGTATAACAGATATCTGACTGCAATTATCAATCGGGGTCCCATGATAGTTGTTTAAGAAGGGAGTACGCGGTTCCTAGGCCATTTAATGCGAGTCCCAGCATCAAGTTATTTCTTTGCTCTCTTAGGTTTCTTATAAATTTCTATACTAATTGTTTATTTCCTATCACTATCGCTATCTACAATAGATTTTGAAATAAATAATCCAACCTATTATCTACGTATATCGATATCACTTCCACCCACATGGACCATATAAGTATTAAGTTCCGCAAGAACACTTCACCGAGATTAAGTAATTTAGAAACTACAGCATAGAGATGCTTATTTTCGGCTAATTCACGTGATTTATATAAAGCTGCGCCAAATCTTATCTGACGATCATCGTATCATCTCAATTAATGAAACGCGAAACCTGTTTTAAACCTGTTAAAAAAAATGCTACAAAAACGTAAAAGAGTTATTAGAAAGGTTAGACAAACTTCATATTCTATTGAGAAGAAAAAGGAAGTTGTTAATTATGCAGAACAACATGACAGATGTGCAGTGACAAACCACTTTAATATTAATATTAGTATGGTCAGACGTTGGGTTAGAGCAAGCAAGACCTAGACAACTAAGACAAATAGCAAAAAAAAGAAATTGGTTCTGGTCAAAAGGCTTTATATCCCAAAGCTGAAAAACTTTTATATGATTGGATTATTAGACAACGGAAGCAAGGATTGGCTGTAAATTAATAATACAAAATAAAATAAAGAAAATTTTAAGTGAATCAACCATTTATAATTTAATAAATAATTTTAAAGCATCAATTAGCTGATTATGTAAATTTTTGAAAATGCATGGGTTGGTATTGCATCGACGCATAAAAATATCTCAGAAACTCCCAGAACATACTAAAGAATTGCTAGAGAGTTTTAATAGATTTGTCACCCAATTTAGGATAAAAAAGTCTTTTGAAATGTGTGATATTTATAATATGAACAAAACACCTATTTGGTTTAATATGGCAAATAATTTTACAGTTAATCAAAGAGGTGAAAAAACGATACATGTTCATGAAACTGAAAATGAAAAAATCGATTTATAATTGTTCTTAAATATGCTGCTGGTAAGTTTTTGAAATTTTGTCTTTGTTTATATATTGTATAATTTTTTTTACTTTCTTTGACTAGTTTTTCTAATTGGTGAAGTACAGAGGGTCACCAAAAGTCTCTGAACACCACTTTTTAAGCGTGATTACATGCTAGTAATGTCATGTAACTTAATAATATTATGGTCACATGACGTTCCGGAGTTTGTTTACATAAATCAAACTTAATAAATGCGCATTT